>WEZZ01027205.1:20606-49347 GCA_013400585.1 Chloropsis cyanopogon
GTTTTTTTCCTTTTTGCCCCCCCCCTTTCTCTCAAAAGATGTTTTTTTTTTTTTTTTTTTTTTTTTTTTTTTTGCTCAGCAAAGTTGAGCTGGTTTTTGCTCTTGTTTTCGTGCGCCCACTTTGGGGGCTGAAGCATTTGGAGGCGGTTGTGGGTCACAGCATGTGCAGGGCTCCCTCCCATCACTGCACAGCTGCCAGTTTATCTGATCTTTTGTGTGTGTAAACAACCCTTTTATGATATAACCTGAGAGCAACCAGCAGACATGTGTTGGCTCGTTCAAAGGGGAAAAAACGGCTGACTTTGCAGGGCAGGGTGGTGCCAAGCTGTTCATACTCTGTTACTTTGGCCTTGGTTCAGCCATTGGGCTGTTTATTTGGGTTTGCTGGCAGCAAACTAACCCCAAACCATTGTGGTGCTGTGGAACACAAAATACTCTTCCTATTACTCCTATATTGTGAAGCCTCTAAAATTTCTTGTTTCCTCATTTGCAGAGTGAATCCTTACTTTGGATTCCCTTCCCTGGGATCAGTGTTTGCCCTAGGTGGCCTCTTGCAGAGGCATTTAGCAGCCTGGCAGAGCCCTGTGTGCACTTGTGACACAGACATGTCAAACCTTCTACAGGCTGAGGCCGCCATCAGGCAGGTGACAGCAGCTGGGAGGGATTTCTTTCCAAAGCTGTTCCTCTGAGGCAGATTGCTCATGCAGCACAAGCTGTCGCTGGGGCAGGTAACCAGAGGTGCAGCTGGAGTGGACTTTGGATGCTTTCCTGACAGCTTGGCCCTTGCCTTCCATTCTTGAGACTGGTAGGTGCAGATTTCTCCTGGAAATAATGCTCTTTTGCCCCAGTGGATTGTGAATTCCTCTTGGGCTCGGCTCAGCAGACTTGATTTCACAATGTCTGGTTGGATCAAAATCATTTTCGTGCTTTGCTCGGGGTTGACTAATGATCCCTGTGCTGGTGGAGCAGCCGTTACCCATTAGTGAGATGAACGAGTTCATCTTCCAGCTCTTGACTTCTACCCAGAACAACAATAAAGGGATTCTTTTTGTAGTTGTTATTTTGTTCCTAGCTGTTCCTGAAAATGCTGTGAACCAAACTGGGAGGTACTTTCTTCTCATGGCATAAATATATTCGGTATGCCCACAGCTACAGTAGAAGTTCAATATGAGGGAGGGGTGAGGATCTTGTGCTGAACTGGGACACTCTTTGTAGTATATATTTAAAACCCCACTGTGATGCAGTCCTTAATCAGGACTTGCAGGCTGTAATTAATAATGCTTATGTTTCCTGCCTGACTTACTTAAGAGCCCATCAGTTTAGTCTGACTTTGACATGACATTATAAATGATCAAATTAATTTTTAGCCTAGTGAAGAATTTGCAGCAAGATGGAAACACTGCTTGTGCAACAAAGTGCTCCAAGTGCCTCTTCCAAACTGTGCCACCTGATAACTACAGAGCTTGGAATTCCTACATCTGTAAAGTAAGAATGATGGGATTTACCTGTGTCATAGGGAGTGACCATGAATTGATGCCTAAATTGTTCCACTGTCCTGAGCTGCTCCAAGCCCCTTCAAGCCTGGCCTTGAATGCTTCCAGAAATGAGCCAGCTTCTCTGGGCACCCTGTGCCAGGGCCTCCCCACCCTCACAGGGAACAATTTCCTTCTAATATCCCAACAGTCCCTGCCCTCTGGCAGTGGGAGCCATTCCCCCTCATCCTGACACTCCAGGCCTTGTCCCAGATCCCTCTGCAGCTCTCTGGATCTCCTTTAGGCACTGGAAGAGGATCTAAGGTCTCCCCAGAGCCTTTTCCTCTCCAGATGAACAGCCCCAGCTCTCCCAGCCTGGTTCTAGAGCAGAGGGGCTCCAGCCCTTGGAGCATTTCTGTGGCTTCCTTGGGACTCACTCCAGCAGCTCCACATCTTGTGTTGGGGTCCCACAGTGGAGGCAGCTCTGCAGGTGGGGTCTCACCTGAGTGGGGCAGAGGGGCAGAATCCCCTTCTAATGAAACACCCAAGTGTTTGTACAATGGGCCTACAAGGACAGAGAAATGTCTGGGGAATATTCAGTGCACAGCCATTCTTGGGAGCCCTGAGTTCATCTGATGCTTGCTGAAGTTGCTTGAATATTCCTAGGATTGGCCCTGGTGAAGTATGTGGTGGGTCTGGGGAATAGTCTCATCCTCAGAAAGGGGAATCTGGGCTTTGGAGCCAGTCTTTGCAGGTTGTGGGGCTGCTCAGTACATCAGGCAGTCCTCTGTGGAGCTTCCTTTCAGTTCCTGTGGGTGATGGCAGCAACAGCCCCTACAGACACAGCACCTGGGGGGGTGCTTCCCTGGTCTTCCCTGGGACCAGACTTCCCTGTGCAGACCTGGCTGGTGCTTGCCTGGTGGAGATTGCTTCAGCTTTGCAGCCCTGAGTGCTGGGGAGCAAAGCAGCTTGGTGGGGAGCCAGCAAAGTGCCTCAGCACCTGCAGTGCTACAAGCAGGAGGTTTTGTGTTTTGAACACTTTGTTAGGGTCAGGAGCAGCCCTTGGCTCTGTATGCTGCAGGAACAAAAGTTCCCCCTGCTAGAGGCTTCCCTTTGACCTTCTGCACTGGCAGATTGATCCTACACCCTCTGTATGGTCCCTAAAGAGAGCAGGGCTTGCTGAGATCCTGCTCTCAGATCCGTGTGGGCAAGTTTCCCTAAGTTAATTTGCTTTGCTGCAATGGGCAGAAGCAAGGCCAGGTCTTCTCAGGAACCTTGAGTTTACACTCTGACCATCCACACCCAGCATCTCTGGGGCTGTGCACACACACCCCTCTCTAGTGCTGTGGGCAGCCAAAAATTTGGGAGATCCTCTGTGAAAACAGCCAAGAAGGGCGGGGTACTCATTTTAAATTGGTGGTGACTTGAAAATAATTTTTCTGCATAGTGGAAAGTAGAGTCATAAACTCCTTGTAGTATTAATCATAGATGTGTTTTAAGGGAAGATTGTTATCTCTTAGTCTGTACTGTGTTAGCAGCTGAAAATCCCAGCCCTGGCTCTGCTAGGAGCTCTCCTGACATGGGGGAGAAGGCAGCTCTTGTTCTGGAGAAATAATAACACATAAAAGGAAATATTAGGTGGTTGTGGCCGATGGGGAACTGAAGTTCTGTTGAACAAACTGAAGGCTGCCCCTCAAAAAGGGGTGAGAAAGCAGAGAGAAGTTGGCCACACTTCTGTCATGTAATGGATAGTTGGATGTGTCACTGGTGCAGCTGCTCTCCTGCACTCCAGCTCCACGGGGATAATTGCCCACGCCCAGCACTTGAGCGTGTGGATGGGAGTGGATGGGACCATGGTGTGAGGCTTGTGCTGGGATGAAAAGAGCATCTTCCATTTGCATCCCCGAGCAGCCGTGTGTGTGCACAGACAGCGCGCTCGACTTCCACCGGAACGATCCCCAGGGTGTCTGGGCAGGCAGGGTGATAATGTAAAAGGAATGCAGGGAGGGTAAGGAGAGAAAATCAGCATCCTGGGTAAAATCCTGCCCTGGTCCCCAGTGGCAGTTGGCTCCTCCGTGCGCCATCTCTCCTCCCACCCTCCCTGGGAAGGGCAGGCTCTGCCTGTACTTGTCATGCCAGTCACACACATGCTGGTGCACAGACTAACACCCTCCACAATAAATCTAAAAGATTAATTACTAGGGAAAAAAAAAAATCCCACAACCCCACTTGCAGCATTTGAAATGCGTCTCAACCAGTGCTCTGCTCTGGTTATTCATGGGGAAAAGAAATCACCTCCTGAATCGAGCAATTGAGAATGCAAATATCCCAGCCTGGCTCAAAAGAGGAATCAAGCTCTGTACTGTCAAGCTGATTAGCATCCTGTTCCGTGGGGTACTGCCCTGAGCCCAGAGGGAAAATTTGGGGACAACTGTGCTTAATGCTTAGGGATGAGGTTTCTGAGTTTTGCCCAGAGAGAAATTACAGTCTTGCTACGCCCCGTCTGATGACAGACCATAGAGATGTTTTCGTGTTCTCTTCACAGCGACTGCCCTTTCTCTGGTGAGATCTTTCAGCCTTTTGTTTCCTGTCACTGACCAGCTGTTTTTTGTGAGTTGAGTTTTTTTGTTGTTGTAAAACTGAAGCTTTCTACAGGCAGTGGAACAAAGATTTTCTTTTTTCTCTTGTGAGCAGGGAGGGAAAGTACATCAGAGCAGTTTCTCATGGGAGTGGGACTTCTGCTTGCAAGAAGGATTTTACACTTTGTTTTGCCTATTTTCTCCTTTCCCTGAAAGCAGTGTAGATGCATCTTCCAGAAAGACTAGGAATTATAACCTGATCCCTTTCAGTCCATATCCCAGCAGTAGGGTGGGAAATGCAGCATTTGGGAGTTGGAAATACTCAGCAAGAGTTATGTCCCAATGAACGTAAATCCTCTGTAACATTCCTCGTGGCCCATTGCAGATGTCAGAAGGGAAAATAAAACAAGAGCTTCCCTATGAAGTGCTGTTCATCCTTTCTTAGCCCTGTGCAGGAGCATGAGTGTGGCTGAATATTGCAGTGGCAGTGACAGGCAGGTTGTGCATGGTCTTTTTTGCCCCAAAAAGCTGCTGTGCATCCTTGTTTCCCAACTTGATTTTTCAGCCAGACTTCACTCTTCTTTCTCCCTTTGCCATCCCCTCCATTTTCTGAGTTTGCCTGCAGCAGTGTCCAGGAGTCTTTGGAGCTGTTTTGACATGTGCTGGCAGGGTGGGCCTGTTGGTGAGGACAGATCCCTGCATATTTCACGTGAGATGTGTCCCAGGCCTTGGGTTTTTCCTGACCCACCCTGACAGATCAGGCCTGGGATGGGTTTGCTGCCACGGCCCAAGTTAAGCCTCTCCTGTTGGATTAAGGCTGCAGAACCAGGGCTGTCACTGCCATAAAATCTGTGTTTGAAGTGGAATTTCCATTAAGCTCTCCCATTTCTCACAACCTGCTGCTGTATCTCCAAATATAAAATTTGTGTTGGGGGCATTTAGACTGGGTATCAGGGAAAGGTTCTTCCCCAGAGGGTGCTGGGCACTGCCCAGGCTCCCCAGGGAATGGGCACAGCCCCAAGGCTGTCAGAGCTCCAGGACAATGCTCTTAGACACAGGGTGGGAGTTTGGGATGTCTCTGTGCAGGGCCAGGAGTTGGAATTTGATCTTCCTGTGGTTCTGTAAATTAGAGCCACACCCTTTCAGTGTGGTGGCTGCTCTGCACATCCTTTACATAGAATTGCATGGGTGTTCAGCACTGTCCTGCTCACTCCCTGCTGCAACAAGTCCCTTCTCTTAATGTTTCTTTGGTTTTTTGGGAGAGCTGTTAATTGGAGGAGGGAATCTGGATACAGACATCAAGTTGTGTTTTCATGTAAAAATCAAATTTTTGAAAATGTAAACATATGCAGTGTTCATTGTAGGCCAGTTCAGCTGATTGTGGTGTAACAGCAATTTTTAGAATTTAAAATGAATGTGGCTGTGGTCCAGGGGTTGCTCGTGCTGGGACTTTTCTCCCAATTTCATCTTCAAGTCAATGCATGGGATGAATGAAAACAGCAGCAGCATGTCTTGGTGAAATCTGACATTTCCCCAGCATCTTCTGCACATCAGAGATTGGGCAACCATTGCCTGGGACTAAGTATTTCTAAATTAACACAGTGATAAAGGGGAGGGTGATGATTTCAGGTGTGTCCTAGCAGGGTTCATGGCACCAGTGCTAACCATGTGGGAGTTACTCCTTCCAACCTGGATCTTTTTTTGGTTACTGGGTGTTATCTCCTTGATAACACTTTGGGTTGCTCTTTTGCTTATGGACTTGTTTCAGCTTAATTACACTACATATGATGGTTGCCATCCCTCTGTTGCTCATGGAAGGGTAGCTGAGCCATGGTGCCTCATGTACAGAGAAGTGGAATTTCCATAAGCTCTTCCATTGCTCACAACCTTTAGCTGTATCTCCAAAATGTGCTGGAAATATTCCCTCCAGTTCCCTGCCTGGTGATGCTTCTTCTTTTTGAGTTACAGCCATCAGAAACTATAAGAAATCTCAGTGTTTCTTGTTAGGGATAATGAGTTTATAATTGAATTTGTCTCCTTTCCATTCCATTTTCGGTCTTACCAAACAGGTTTCCCTTGTTTCTTCCCCAGAATGCCAGGACTGGTGGGCAGCAGGTTGCAGACAGAACACTTCTGCACTTCCTGCAAACTGCACAGTCTGTTCTGCTGTGAAAAGCCTCCAGATAGTGACAGACTTCAGAGAGCTATCAGGAAAGCTCCAGAGGCATCAGCCTTTTCTCATCAAGGTAACACAGGGATTTGTGAGGCTGGGTGATGAGTCCGAACTCGTGAACAGCACGAGCCCAAAACCCCTGCCCAGTATTTTCACCCATGAACTCAAACTGCTCATTGGACATGTGTCTGAGAAGACATTTCACACCAGTGTAAAGATGTGGGAGGAGAGAGCTCCCTGCATTGTTCCTCTGACTAATGATCATTGTATGTGGACACTTAGCAATCCACGGGGCTGTTGCTCTTGGATGTTTTCTAGTGGGAGGGAAATGGGAGCAGGGGGCAACCCTGTGGACACAGCTTTTATCTTTGTTTCATGTTCTTTAAGACAGGGCAGCATCTCTCCTATGAAGAACTGAAGCATTTTCAGTCCCAGGATCCAGAACTGGCAGAGGTTATAATAGAAGAAAATTCAGCTGAGTTATGGAGCTGCCCATTTTTCTTTCCCTGGTGAGTCAGACAAAGCATGTGATGGATGGACACATCCTTTCTGTAGGGGTGCTCAGGCTCTGCCTCTGTGAGCCACCAGTGCCTGTTGCAAGTTGCATTTAACTCCAGGGAAGGTGCACAGGAGTGGGTTACAGGCTGCTTCGGCTTGCTGGCACTGATTTGTTCTGAGGACAAGACTTCTGCACTAAAAATGGAGAGTTGGTGCTTGGTCTCCAGCTATTGCTCACCTTATAAGATAAAATTATCCCAGGGACTGCCTGGTCCTGTTCTTCAGGCTGTAAATATTTGGGCTGTGATCTGATCACCTGAGGCAACTGGTTCACATTTCTGTCACCTCTGTCAACTCAGTGGAAATCCTCCACCACTGGTGCTGACTGAGAAGAGATGCCATGACTTCTGCAAGCACTGAGAAGTAATGGAAAGTCAAAGAATCCTACAGTTTGTGTTTGGTCTTGCAGAAGATACAGCCATCTCTAATCCTGCCCCTGTTAACCAAGAGCTCTTTGCCCCATAAAGGTCAAAGCCTTTAATGTGAACAAGACATGTGAACAACTCAGAGCTCTCTAAGGTCTCAGAGTAAGCACTGGTAGAGGGATGGTCAGGGAACAGAAGAATTAATCATGTCAGTCCCCTAGACAGGGATGTAAAGATAACAAGCCCCACCTGGCCTTTTCCAGTTACATTTCCTGGTCCAGAGAATAGCCTTGGATCCCCCTCCCTCACCAGGTGGGTTCACTTATGGTTGTGTATGATGCCACCTCTCTGCATCTTCTGTAATTAATGGATCTGGTCAATGACTTGGATCATTTTAAGGGAAAAGGGGAGGGAAATGAAGTTCAGGTATCCACAAGGATCTCTTTGTTCCCTCTTTACATGGTCCTGGTGCAGGAGCCCAGAGGAAAGTGGGAAGGAGCACAGGTTTAGAGGCTGAGGTTGAATTTTGCTCCTGGCTCCCAGGGCTAGTCTGTCATGCTGTTTATCAGGCATGAATGTTTGGCAAGAACTTTATCTGGAAAGTAGCTTTTAAATGCAGACATTATCACTGTATGATGATTCTTTAATATGGACTGGTTTGTTTAGGAACAAGTCTGTGAATAAATCTCGGATTCTGCAGGAATTTTTCCCTGCTTCCTCTTTGCTGTCCTTCCCCAAGACAATGTCCCTGGAGAGCTGCTTCCTCATCCGCCATCCAGACTTGGGGAATAAGGTGAGACATTAATTCCAAAGGCATTCTCTTCCTGTCTGTGAGGTGTCTCCCAGCAGCTCTGAGTTTTTGGGGGATTTGCAGGGTTTTTTTAGCTGGTACAGTCCTGAAAAGGAGCATTTGGGGTTGTATGAGTTTTGTCCATCCCTGTGTGAAGTGCCATCTCAAGGTGGCTGTGCCTCCCAGCAGTTGTTCTAGTTTGGGGCAGGAGTTACCCTGTGCCCATCTGCCTTGGCAGCTGGAGATGTCACAGAAACAGAGGGACTTGAAAAATCGTCTTGTTCCAACACCCCTTGCCTGCTCCATTCCTGTGTCTGGCCTTGCTCTGTAGCTGGGTGAGGTTGAGTGAGTCTCACTCATTCTGAGACCCTTCAGGCTTCTGGCCTGATCTCCTCTGTGCTTTCCTGAGTTGTGGGGATGTGCAGGCCCTGCCTTGCCTTGGAGGAGAGGAGAACCCTTGCATGCAGCTGACCTCAGCTGAGATTCTGTGATCCCCTGGTAACTGCTGGAGCAGCAAACATGTTGTTTGCTCTGTCTCACCTGCCTGCAGGGCAGTGACTTGTCCCTGCTTTGGGCAGACAGAGCCAAGGAAAGCTGGCCAGGCTTTTGAAATCCTCTCCTCTCGTCCTAGAGCTACAGCCTGCACAGCCTCTTCGCTGTTGGGAGTGGGCAGCTCACCCTGACTGTTGCACCTCTGGGCACGTGCAGAGGACACTGTGAGGTGTTCAAGGTGGAGCTGGAAGCTGGGGATTTGGGTGAGTACCAGAGCTCTGGCATGTAGGGACTGGGAGGGCCCTTGCAATCAGGAGGCTGCTTCCAGCTGGGTCTTTTCTGTCTGACACCTGGGATGGTGGTTTGTGCCATTGTCACCTCCAGACTGGTGTGTGCCTGCGTGTCAAAGCACAGGGAGTGATCCTCCTGGACTGGGAGTTTGTGGCCTGGAACACCAACACTGGAGATGCTCCAAGCTGAGCAGTGTGGGTACACAGTGGGTATTACAAACCCAGTGCCCACTGAGGGAAGGGTCTTTCCAAAGAGCTCCAGCATGACCACATCCCTTTGTGGGAAATGGGAGCCCTCCTTAAGGATGGGCTCATCTAACAGAGCCTCTCCATTGCCTCTTCCCAAGGTTATGCCAGCCCAGACCACTGGACAATGAGCTTCATGGCCAGAGGGACAGAGCCAGCGGTGATTTGTGATGGAGCTGCCAGCTAAGGATGGTGGGGTGGGAAAACAGAGCTGTTCCCAGGACAAGAAGACTTTCAGTTTTGAAGCCAAGGCAACGTCTTGAGAGGAGCGAGCCGGGGCAACTGGGGCAGGCAGCTTTGCCACCCTGCATGTTTACAGTGTTTAAAAATGACTATTTTCCTGACCCTTGAGGTAATCCTTTGCCTTTCCTCAAATGTATTTTGGGAGAAGCTCAAGCTATTTATGACCCTCCCTGTCCCCTCAGGTAAGCCCTGGGTTTGCAGCAAAGGGTTTTTTTTTCCAGGAGCAGCAGATGGATTTCTCAGGATGAGATTCACCTTATGTTCTTTGTGGATTATGGCACTTCTGAAACTTCCTGGGGGGTTTGGGAGTGGATGGGGTGTGTGACATTTCTGTGTACATTCCTCCTGAGGAGGAAGCTTTGGGCCTGTGTAGTCAGGCCAGTTCTATAAAGGGAATGAATTGGTGATGTGTCCCAGCTCTCCCTCACGTCCGCAGCTGTGTGAGCCCTGCAGAGCTGGTCTTGGCTCCTGCTCCCGGGCTGGGGAGAGCCTTGAGCCTGAGGGCAGAAACTCTCACCCACTGCGTCCTTCTTGTACCAAAAGAATCCCTTCGGGCCTCTCTGTGTTGTGTTCTTCTGCAGCTCTCTGTTAGCAGGCTGTCAGTGAGTCAAATGGTAATTGTGCTTTTCTTCACCTCCACTTCCTTTCCTGCAAAAACACAGACACACGTGTTAGTGGTGCTGGCAGTGCAGGAGTTCTGGATGGAGCTGGGGCTGGGAGGGAGCAGCTCTGTCCAGCCTTCACCTCAGACACCAAGGGCTGCACAGCCGTTCTCAGCTGCTCCTTGTTCTTGGAGGCACTGCCTGCGTTCCCAGCCCACGGTACCTCTGGGAGCACCTGAAACCTCCCTCTTCCCTGGCATATTTTTGCATTGACTCCTTCCAGACCTGGAACTCTGTCTTCAGAATGAACGTTGGTTTTTCCTGGGTCCTTTCCAAGCTGCCTTTGCGTGTTTCCTGCTGCTGGAGCAGAGCTGTCTCCAGTGCCCTGAGAGAGGCTCGGGTTCGGTGTTTGCAGACTGCGGATGCTCCGGTCCCTTCCAAGTCTGATCCTTTGGGTCTGATCCCACTGCTGAAGATCATTTACAGATGTGTCAGGCTGAACTCATAGGCCAGGGCTGGAGTTCAGGACATACTGTCACACTAGTTAATATGGAGCTGGGAGGGGTTTTGGTTGACGGCAAATTAACTCTGTTCTCAGGAGCAAGAGCCTTTTTCTCTGTAAATATTTTAGGTACATGTAAAATGACAGATTGGGAAAATGTCTGTCCAGCCTTTGTTTTTGAGGAGAATGGGAGCAAACATTGTGCTAATCTGATTAGGAGCTGACAACTGCTGCCAAGTGGGATGACCACGTCTGGCTCCTGAACAAGAATAAGGCAGAGGACAGTTCCTGCTCCAAAGAATTTAGTCTGAGGCCTTGACACTACAAACATTTCTATGCATAACCTTTGTTTTTTTCCTGTCAAAACCATGAGAACAAGCTCAGCACCTGTGTCAGGCTGCGCATGGCCCTTGGTGCTGGACACACACCAGATCTAGTAGAACCAAAAGGGGAGAGTCTGGCTCTCTCAGGATAGAACAGAGCTAATATAATTTGTTACAAAGTATTAAAGGGAATTGGAGTAATAAAACTTCCATTAGTATTCTCACTGCTTGGAGTGTATTTCACACTCATGACGCTACATTCAATCTTGTACATGCCAAGACACACACACACCACCCCTCTCCCTCCTTTTAAAGCCTGGGTCTTAGTTAATGGAAATTTGGGAGTTCAGTGATGGCAGAATTAGGGCCTCATTAGTGACTGTTGCTATTTACACTTTGGCAGCTTCTCAAATCAAATTCAAAGGCTGACCAGGTTACTTCACCTCTTAGTGGTTTTGTATCTGACCCATTTTTGTACAGCATTTGCTCAGAGATGCTGCTGGAGCCATTCTTGCTGAGATTGCGGCGGTTCGGTGACGCTGTCACTGCTAAGTGTCCTTGACTGTAACTTGTAAAAGAGCTGCGGAGACAATTCCCAAGTGTCTGTGAAATGCCTGGATTTTGAGAGTCACACTTAAGCCATTGTGGCTGTCTGGCTCCTTCGGGAAGAAGCAGAGAAAATGGATCTATTTACAGTTGCTGTTTGGACTGGGGGGAGGAGGGGGAGGAAGGGGCAGGTTTGTGCCTGTTTAGCAGAAATGTTCTCACGTAGTGCTTCTCCCTTCCTCGAAGAGTTGCAGCCTTCCTTGAAGAGTTGCAGCTGGTTGGACAGGAGCTGGTGAGTCTGGCCTGTTCGCAGAGCAGCCTTCCAAGTGCACTTTATGGGCTCTGCATAAGTTTCCAGCTCTGTCTCAGCGATACATTGCATATGTCCCGACCTCGCTCCCTTCGGAGCTTACATCATTTGTTTTTAAGCTCTCTGGTATATTTTCTCTTCCTCTTCCAAAAGCTGTAAGGAATTAGCTGCTAAACTAAAACAGGAGGGCAGTTCTCCTGCTGATAAAGAGCCGATTTTGGCTGAAATGCAGAGCCCCAGTCTGCAGCACGGCTTCCAGAGCAGCTCCTGTCTCCAGCTGCCAGGGGAGTGGTGCTCACACCTTCCACATCCCAGGGCAGGCGAGGCGCCATGGTGGGAAACCTGGAGGTGAGGCCACAATGGCAGAACTGGGATGGCCAAAGGGAGGTTTTGATACCTTTACTGCAGTTAAGCCCTGGTCGTCTTCCACATCCAGAGCTCCAGCTTCACAGAGTCCCTGGAAAGGCTGCAGGACTTGCCTAGAGGGGCTGGTGGTCCTAGTGACCTGCTGAGGTGGAACTGGGGAGAACAGGGCTGTTCCTGCAGCTATTGAGGTTTCACAGCCATGATCACATGAGTCACAGAGGGGGTGTCCCACCATGGTCTCCCTCACCTCAGCTCCCCTTTTGCAGTCTCTGTGCTGGTTTGGACAATCTCCCATTCCCCTTCTGCCCAGCTCACACAAGTTCCTAATTAACACATTTTAAAATCCCTTTGTGTGCTTCAGAGCTCATTGCCTGTGAGCTGGGAGATGGATTCCTCCTCACCCCACATCCCAAAGGCTGCAAAGCTGCTCTGAAATCACGCCAGAAATCGGTACTACCCACGAGCCCAGCGGGCAGAGGTGAGGAGGGGTCACCTCTGCACCTGCCAGGCTGGAAGGACGGGCTGTCCCTGTCAGCTGGGCAGGAGGATTGTGGTTTAAAGCTGCTCCCCAAAGCAGGGGTCACTGACCAGTGCTGTCAGTCAGTCCTGAACTCAGGGTAACTGAAAGGAGGAGAAAGGATTATTTTGATTTACTTCAGTACCAGGAAATCAGCGGCCCCCACGGGAGCCAACCTGGCAGTTTCTATTGATTCTTTTTTTTGCTTGCTTTGTTCCTTTTCATTTTTTTTCCCTGCCCACTGTTATTGCACACATTGATTCCCCTGAGGGGTTTCTTTGCAAGGCCCTGGAGAGCTTTGAGTCAGATTTCCCGTGAGTCTCCAGACTTCAGCTTCTCCCACCAGGCCTGTTTTTGCAGTGTTCTGGAGGAGAAGCTGGTTTGTCTGGGCTAGATCAAAGCACCTCCCTTCCCTCATGGCCTCCTGGGCTCCAGCAGCAGCAGGAGGAGGGGGGGAGCAGGAGAACATCTCATGGTAGAGATGTGAGCTGTAGAAACAGCAGTGTCTCAGAAAGGGGGATCCTTCTGCCTTGAAACCCTCTTGTTCCCCCCCTCCAGGAGGGAAGTTTCACACACCCCAGTCCCAGGTCCATGTTCAGCCCCGTGGCCTCCAAGAGAATTGAACACTTCTGGGGTGAGGCCATTTTGGTGGGTGCACAAAGAACTTTTGCTTCCTGCAAACCAAACTTTTTCCTCTTGGTAAATTTTATAGGTAGAACTCCAATATCCTCCTCTTCAGGAACCTCCTCCTTGTAAAGGGCAGATTTAGTGTCCTGCTGAGTTAGACAAGGGAGATGCTGGACTTCCCTTTGCTTTGGAGATTCAAACAAATGGCAGGTGATTTATTTTTAGCATTATCTCCTTGTCTTGGGGAGGGGAGCCACATTTTGAAGGCTCAGAGGTGCTGGGAAGTAAAGCTATATATGCATAAAGACTGTTTCAATGCTGAACACTAAACTTAGTGATGGATTAAAAAAAAAGAATGTGAATATGCACTTAATGCAGAATTTTATGGATGGTCCTAATTTAATATATTGCAAACTTTGTAAATACTTGGGAAAAGCCTGTAAAGTATGTAAATAAATGAGATTTGTATGTAAGAAGAATAAAAAAGTTTTTAATTTTTGCAATTAAATACAAGTGTTAATGACCCTTTTCCCTTTTCCTGATTTTTATTGTCATATTGCATGTCAGCTATTGAGGGTTTATTTAACCTTTTTTAGGGCACTTTTTCTAAGGGAAGTGTAATTTTAAATGAAAAGTAAGAACACTTTTGTTAGGAAAATGTCATCAGAAACACATTGTGAAAAAGGAGCAGTTTAGGAAACGTTCAGTGAGTTTTAGCCTGATTCTCTGAACAAAATTGATACAACAGCTCTGCCTGTCCCTCCTTTCTTTTCTTCCCAGTGACAATCTCCATCTTTCCTTCACAATTCAGTTGATTTTAGCCAAACTTTGAGGAGTGGAAGGCAATAAACTCCTCCAGAGCTCATAAATGCGGGCGAGCAGGGAGAAGAGAGAGCTCCTGTTCCTCCCCCAGCAGCGCAGGAGCCGTGTCAGACCCCGGCCAGCCCCGCTGGAGACCCTCCAGACGTGAGTCAGTAGAAGCCCAGGCTCGGTCACTCCTGTGCTGCAGCGTGGGGCCTCTCTGGAGCCACCAGGCTGGAGCAGAGCCTGTCAGGTGTGGCTGTGTGCCTCCTGTCCCTGTCCCTGTCCCTGTGCAGAGGCCGCTGCTCCCCGGGGTGTGGGCACATGGGGATGGGCTGTTCTGAGCGAGCAGAAGGAAAGCTGCATTCCACACATCTGTCAATGCAGAGCCGATGGGTTGGTAATTCCAGCCAGCCCTGAGGGCAGCCACAGACTCTCAGCTCTCCTGTTTGGGGCAATTCCAGCTCTGTACCCCGTTCTTCCTCTCCTGCTCCCCCTTCCCCTGATGGTTCAGGGAAGAGGCACCAACCCTCTGCTTGCCCCCGTTCCCAGCGGGCTGGGGGAGCCCAGGGGCTGCTCCCCAGCTGCCAAATGCTGTCCCCCCAACACAGGCACGGGGCTGGCCGAGGTGGGCTCTGACTGTGTCTGGGGAGTTGCTGTGCTGCAAACTGCTCGCAGCAATTGCCTCTGGCTGCCTTTGTTTGTAACGCAGCTGCATCCCAGGCACGGGGGAAGAGCCGTGTGAAAACAGGGCTTTGCCAATTGCTGTGGGGTTATTGTTACAGATTGTGGGTGACACTGTGGTGGGTATTTACTACAGGGCACCTGTGAGGAGGAGGAAGTTGATGAGGTTGGCTATTGGCAGCTGGAAGCAGCCTCATGGTTAAAGGTCCTGGTTCTCCTGGGGAGCTTCAACCGTCCTGATATTTGTTGCAGAGACAACACAGGCTGGCACAGGCTGGAAGTCGAGGAAGTTCCTGCAGATTGTTGAAAATAACTTTATGATACAAGTGGTGGAGGAGCCAAGGAGGAGAGGTGTGTTTCTGTTTTGTACTACCAAGCCAGGAGGGACTGGTTGAAGATGGGAAGGTTGGGGAAGGCCTTGCCTGTAGTTACCCATGTTATGGTGAAACTCAGGGTCTTGTGTGGGAAGCAAACAGTAGCAGGGCTAGAACCTTGATTTTCCAGAGAGCAAGTTCAAGCTTTCCAAAGAACTATTTAGAGGAATCCCATGGAATAGGGCTCTAGAAGGGAAGGGGGCCCAAGAAAACTGGTCAATATTCAAGCATCCAAACTCAAGACCAGTGTATCCCCATGATCCAGAAATCAAGCAAAGGGGGCAGGAGACTTGCATGGAAGAGCAGGGAGGTTCTAGCAATTCTCAAATGGAAGAAAGAAATTTATGGGATGTTGAAAAAGGAGCAGGCTCCTATAGAGCCTCTCTGCTATAGAGAGATCTATAGGAACATTTTTGGGGTATGCAGGGATGCAATGAGGAAGGCCACAGTCCACTTAGAATTGAGTCTGGCAAGGGATATCAAGACCAACAAGAAGGGCTTCTCCAAGTGCATCAGCAGCAAAAGGAAGATTAGGGAAAATGTGGGGCTGTTGCTGAATCCGGTGGGTGTCCTGGGCATGGAATACACAGAGAAGGTGAAATTACTCAACACCTTCTTTGCCTCAGTCTTTAGTGCTGAGAGCAGCCCTCAGGAATCCCAGATGTTGGAAGTAAGAGATGAAGGATGGAGAAAGGAAAACTTCCTCTTGGTCACAGAAAGTTCAGAGAGATCAGCCAGGCAGACTTAACACCCATACATCCATGGTGGGATGGACCCATGGGTGCTGGGGGAGCTGCAGAGGTTGTTGTTTAGCCACTCTCCGTGACCTTTAGAAAACCCTGGAGAACAAGAGAGGTGCCCAATGATTGGAGAAAAGCCAGTGCTGACTCCTGTCTTCAGAAAGGGCAAGAAGGAGGATCGGGGAAACTCCCAGCCAGTCACCCTCATCCCCAGAAAGGTGATGGAACAGCTCATTCTGAAGATCATCACCAAGCACCTGAAAGTAAAGAAGGTTATTGGGAGTGGTCAGCATGGATTCACCAAGAGGAAATCCTGATGACCAGTCTGATGTCTTCTGTGATGGCACGGCAGGATGGGTTGATGAGAGCAGTCTACCTTGACTTCAGCAAGGGTTTTTACACTGTGTCCCATAACATCCCCATGGATAAGCTCAGGAAATGTGAGTTGGATGAATGGACAATGAGGTGGATCAAGAACTGGCTCAATGGCTGAGCTCAGAGGGTTGTGAGCAGAGCAGAATCCAGCTGGAGGCCTGTAGTCATTGGCATTCCCCTGGGATCAATACTGGGTCCAGTCTTACCCAACTCACTCACCACCAGCCTGGCTGGAGGGATAGAATGGACCCTGAGCAGGTTTGGTGATGATACAGAACTGGGGAGTGGCTGGGATGCCATTCAGGGGGGCCTGGACAGGCTGCAGAGTTGGATGGAGAGAAACCTAATGAGGTTCAGCAGGAGCAAGTGCAGGTCCTGCACCTGGGGAGGGATAACCCCAGGTACCAGCACAGCCCGGGGGTGACTACTGGAGAGTAACTCTGCAGAGAAGGACCAGGGGGCCCATGAGTTGACCATGAGCCAGCAGTGTGCCCTGGGGCCAGGAGGGACAATGGGATCCTGGGGGGCATTGGGAAGAGTGTCATCAGCAGGTCAGGCAGGTGATCCTTACCCTCTGCTCTGCCCTGGGGAGGCCATATCTCTGTTCAGTACTGGTCTCCAAGTTCAAGAAAGACAGGAATTACTGGAGAGAGTCTGATGGAGGCCATAAAGATTAAGGGACTGGAACATCCCTCTGATGAGGAGAGACTGCTGGAGCTGGGCCTGGTTAGTCTGGAGAAGAGAAGACTAAGAGGGGTTCTCATCAATCCATATAAATGTATCCAGGAGGTGTCAGAGGGTGGTGTCAGACTCTACAGTGGTGCCCAGCAACAGGACATAAACTCAAAACACAAGGAGTTCCACCTCAAGACAAGAGAAAACTTTATTCTATGGAGGGTGGCAGAGCACTGGAACAAGCTCCCAGGGAGTTATGGAGTCTCTGGAGGTATCCCAAACCACCTGGATGTGTTCCTGTGTTCCCTGTTCTACGTGATCTTGCAGAGGGGTTGGACTGGATGATTTCCAGAGAGCCCTTCCTACCCCAGCTATTCTGGGATTCTGTGATTTTGAGAAAAGGGACAGGAGGTAGACAAGAGGACCATAACTGAGGGCTCAGGGGACTGCTGAGGTTTGGAGCAGCAGAGGTTTGGATGAAGAATGCCAATCCAGGGATTGGGATTCAGGCATGGGGAGTGACCATGTATGTTTGTTGGCACCAGCCCCAGTGCAGCCTCTCCATCAAGGCTGATAAGTGACACGGGTGTGTCCCATGTGGCTTCAAAACTCTAATAAATACATTTCCTCCCCAATCTTCATGCTGTTGGGTGTTCCTGGCTCTTGGGAAGTGCTTTAAATCTGACTGCCAGAGCCGTGGGCTGCTGAGAGCAGAAGCTGCCTGCACGATGCTGAGCTCAGGTCTTCCTCCCGTTCTCCTGGTGCTCTCAGTGCTGGAGCTGAGCTGGTCCCTGAGTGATGAAGAAAAGAAAATCATCTTGGATGAGCATAACAAATATCGCTCCCAGGTCTCTCCTCCTGCCCAGGCTATGATGAAGATGGTAAGTGGCTTTTATTCCAGAAGAATATTGGGGCGTTTGTGTGGTCCAAGGCTCGATCTTAATGCAAGGAGGGGTCAGGGAGCTCCTTAGGGGAGGCAGAGCAATTCTCATGTAGGGTTACAAGGAGGTGTTAATGGAGGGGTTCCCTAAACTGCCTCTGAAGAGAAGAGTTTCCTTTACCTTTGGAGTTGTCTTTGATCATTTTCTGGAAGTTCCTAAGTGTGATGTGAGTCTGCAGATGCTCTCCATGAGAGAGATGCAGCTCTCACTCCCATGAGTGCCTGCTGGAGCTCCCTGTGGTGGCAGGAAGGGCAGGTGAGCCCTGCCATGGGCAGGTGCCATGACCTGGAGACTTTGGCGTGGCTGTTGCCAAGAGGTGGTGGGGGAATCCTGCTGGGTGGGACATCACACAGTGCTCTGTGTTTTGCATCAACTTCAAACATGTTGGCCAAGTCTGTCAGTTATTTGGGCCCATCATGTTCCTCCTCCTCCCCATGCCTTGTGCAGGGCTGCCTTGGACGTGAGGGATCCCCTGTATTGCTTGAGGAAATTGAGTCAGGTCCCACATCACGTGTGGTTGCAGTGGGAGCAAAACCGAGCTCTAGAGCTGGTGCTTTTTCTTGTTCAGACTCTTGATTTGATTAGAACTTGGCTATGAGGTTTTATTTTGCACCACATGTGATTTTTCCTCATTGTTTGCAAATCGTGGGGAGGAGGAGGACAGCTGTTTATCCTGGAAAGTTGGAGCCCTTTCCTTCTTGGGTCACAGTGTGCTTGGAGGACACCTCCCTGCCTGGCCCAGAAGTTGCCCAGAATGAGTAAAACCTTTGTGGGCTGGTAAATGGGAGTTTAACAACCAAACAAAGCCAAAAATTCAGGGAGAGAAGGCCTGACCAATGACTGCAGACTCAAAGGGGACAGAGCCAGAACCCTCAGCACTGTGATGGTTTCTCCATGCTGATCTGAGGATGCTCCATGATNGAGGTTTTATTTTGCACCACATGTGATTTTTCCTCATTGTTTGCAAATCGTGGGGAGGAGGAGGACAGCTGTTTATCCTGGAAAGTTGGAGCCCTTTCCTTCTTGGGTCACAGTGTGCTTGGAGGACACCTCCCTGCCTGGCCCAGAAGTTGCCCAGAATGAGTAAAACCTTTGTGGGCTGGTAAATGGGAGTTTAACAACCAAACAAAGCCAAAAATTCAGGGAGAGAAGGCCTGACCAATGACTGCAGACTCAAAGGGGACAGAGCCAGAACCCTCAGCACTGTGATGGTTTCTCCATGCTGATCTGAGGATGCTCCATGATGGTGTTAGATGAGCTCCAGGAGAGGTTTGAGAGTCGTGCTGGTGCCCTGACCTTCTCCTGTTTGACCCATAAACCAAGGCTTGTGCTGGGATTGACCATGGAGCTCCCCTCTCCTGAGCACTGTGTTGGGTAGGGGTTTGAATTTTCCTAAAATGGGGAAACTCTGGGCAGAGAGTGCAGAGGCCCTCGTTGAATGCCTTGTTCCTGTTGGAGAGCCCAGTGTCCCTCTCTGTGTGCTGACACCGAGCTCCTTTCAGAGCTGGGACACCGACCTGGAGGTTGGTGCTCAAGCCCAAGCAGAGCATTGCATCTGGGGCCAGAATGGGGGCCAAGGCAGGAAAAACCTCTTTGCTACGGCTTCAACCCTGGACGTAAAATTGGCCATTGAGGAATGGAACGGGGAGAGGAAATTCTACAACTTGACCACATCCAAGTGTGTCCCTGAGCAGATGTGTGACAACTACACCCAGGTACCAGCTGCTGGGGTGGGGGGTCTGTTGGGACAGGAGCTGTACCACCACCCCAGCTCCTGCCAAAATCTTTGCAAAAGGACAGGGAACCAGGTGGGATTCACAATAATAGAGGTGGACCTGGGCATGGTGTCAGCCATGAGTGGCCTTTTGGAGAAGACCTTTTTTGAGACAAGCTCTGCAGCCCTTTTTTTGGCTGTTCAGCAGAGCTCAGTGCCAGCTTGTCTTGGGTAGAAGGATGAGGTCTGAGTGTTTCTTCACAGCTTGGGTGGGAGCAAGGAGGAGAAGAGATGGTGATGGTAACTATGTGGATGGATGGATGGATGGATGGATGGATGGATGGATGGATGGATGGTTCTAAGACCAAAGCAGAGTTGGTGATGCTCTGCCTGGGTAGACTCTATGGTAGGAAAGCTGTGGTGCTGGAATATATGACCTTGGGAAGGTGGTTCAGACAGGGGCAAAGGGGAAGATCCTGAATGCCAAAGCAACATGGGGATGTGGGATCTGGGGCACACACTGGGAGATGAGGAAGATATTGGAGCAGCCTTTAAGGCCACGGGAGAGACTGCTTTCACCCAATCCCCTCACCTTCAACCCTGGTCTTTGCCTTAGCTGGTCTGGGCACAAACAACTCGCATTGGCTGTGGGAAAAGTTTCTGTGAGAAGATCGATGGACTCGACACAGAGAACGTACACCTGCTTGTTTGCAGCTATTATCCACCGTAAGTTCCAGGCCCCAATGCCCATCCCCTGCTCTGTTCTGAGGGCATGAGGGATGTGCTCCATGGAGTTGTCTGCCCTGGCTTTAGCTGCCTTGGGGTCAGGCTGGTGAGTAAATGGCCCTGACAGGCCGTGGCAGGAGACCAAGGCCTGTTTTCTACGTTAATCCCAAGTTTTGCCTTGGCTGGGATATCCCAGCTGAATCAGCCCCCTCTCTGGGATGGGTGTTTCCCCTTTCCTCACGCCTTCTTTGTCTTGGCTTTTTCTGCTTCCAGGAGTGATGCCAAAAACAAAAAGCCCTACTGGACAGGACCCTCATGTAAAAAGTGCCCCAGGGGCACAGTGTGTGTGGACAACCTGTGTGGTGAGTGAGCAGAGCCACCTGTGGCCCTGGAGGGGCTGTTGGGACTGAGACCCCGGGCTGGTCTGAGCTCTGAACCCTCCTGGAGCTGTCAGGAAGCCCTTGAACTGCAGTTCCAGGGCTGGACCGTGAGACAGGACAACTGCCTTAAGATAAAAAGGGGCTTGTACCCTGCCAGGCAGCATGATTTGCCCCTTGCATGGCAGGAGGTTGTGAGGGACATGAGATGTCTCCAGGTTGGGAGCCCCAGAGTGGGGAATGGCCCAGAGTGACCTGAGAGGGATTGGCTGCTGTTTCAGCCCCTCATTGGTTTCTGCTGGTCCTGCTCAGTGCAGGGATCTGCTGAGGTGAGCCAGCCCTAACCCACAGCACTTCTCATCTCTCCATCTCTTTCATCCACCCTAACAGCCCTGCCACAGCCACAGCCAAAACAGCATCAGAGGCCACCATAACCACAGCCAAGTCACCAACCAAAAACTCACTTCCAACCACAATCACAGCCAAGCCACCACCCACAGCCAACACTGCCAAACACAGCCAAGCCCAGACCCCCAGCACTCTCAATCATCACAAGAGCCAAACCAAAACCTGCCACCACTCTCCCAACAACAACCAACCCCAGCCAGGCCAAAACCCACAACACCAAAACCCACCACAACTCTGGCTAAACCAATATCTGTTGCTACAACACCAGCATGTGCCACAACTGCAAAGACACAACCCAAAACTGCCACAACCACAAAGCCAGAGCCGAAAGACCTGATCATGCTGAGGCAACTGGGATCACTCTTTCCTTTGAGCCCAAGTGAGACCCATCTCCAGCGGTAGAGGCAGGCATTGGGGAGCCTCTTAGCTCCTTCATTAAGAGGATCTTCTCCTCTAACTTCATCTTTTCTTCTTTTCCTTCCATAGCTGCCCTGGAGACAAGCCCGGACCAGAAAAATGTGGATCCTCCCAAAGGTGGAGCCCCCAGTACCTGCTTGGGGCTTTCGCTCTTCCTCCTCCCCAGTGCCATCCTGGTGGGCCTCCTGCTCTGAAGGGTCTTCCTCAGCTGTCCCTGCACCCTTCACCAAGGCTTTTGCCAGCGCTGGTTGTTCCCCAGCCCTGGCAGGCTCAGGAGACTCCTTGGACAATTCACACACTCCCTCCTCACGCTGCCTTCTCTGCTGCAGCCCGTGCTGGGGGAGCTTTGTCCCCTCGCTGAGGAGACCCGAGGGCAGGAGGGTGTTTGCCATAATGCTGGTGACCTTGGGCGCTTCTCCTTTTTCCTGGCTTCTGTTCCATTTCCAGGCTGGAAGTGTTGAGCTCTCCCAACCAAAAACCCATATGGCCGGCAGGCCCCGCCACAGCCTGACCCCGGGGACAGCAGGGTGACCTGGGGACAATGAGACATGGTGGTTGGCTTTGGTGTTTGTAGATGGGATGTGCTGGTTGGCTTTGGTGTTTGTCAGGATGAGTTTCCAGCAGAAATGCCCTTTTCCCTCCCAATGTGTTTCTTTCAGTTTTGTATTTTATTTCTTTCCCTTCTTGTCCAAATAGANACCAAAAACCCATATGGCCGGCAGGCCCCGCCACAGCCTGACCCCGGGGACAGCAGGGTGACCTGGGGACAATGAGACATGGTGGTTGGCTTTGGTGTTTGTAGATGGGATGTGCTGGTTGGCTTTGGTGTTTGTCAGGATGAGTTTCCAGCAGAAATGCCCTTTTCCCTCCCAATGTGTTTCTTTCAGTTTTGTATTTTATTTCTTTCCCTTCTTGTCCAAATAGAGTGGCTCTTTTGAGGATTTCTGTTTCCTCCTGGTTCTGGTGTAGCTCTGGCCAGTACTACCCAGCTGTTCTCCCCTATTCTCCACTCTCTCCTCCTCCTTCTGTCTTGCTCTCTGGCATGTCCCATTCCTCAGTTACTCCAGTGCAGCAGATTTATTTTACACCTGTGCCTGCACCTGTGTGCACGCACAGAGAGAAACCTTCAGAGCTGAGAGAGGCCACCAGCTCCTTCATGTAGCTTTTCCCTGCATGGCTTCATTCTTTGCATAATTTCAGTGTATTTGAATTTAAATACAGATCCTTCCTGATGTGTAACTTGTGTGTGTGTGGTCAGGGAGAATAAATCCCCAGGTGTTGGTACAATCTGAGCTCCAGAGATACAAGTGGTGCTGTTACAGGTCACTGGTGGCTCTGGAGCCCGGCAGCAGCAGCTGTCCTGCAGGAGCCCGGCTGCCTGCGGGCTGCTCTGAGCTCCCCGGCCCGCCCAGCCCAGCCCAGCCGGGAGGTGACCAGCAGATGGCACTGGGACAGGCACCGCTGAGAACTGGGCAGCTCACCTCCCCCCCACACCCTGCCCGCACTCCTGAGCTTTATTTCATCACCAGCTCCAGAGGTAGTTAAGAATCAGATTAAAAATGACCTCGTGCCCAGGTGCTGGGGCTGCTGCAGGCTCTGCGAGCAGGCTGAGCTCCTGCTGCCCAGCTGCCTTTGGGGGAGAAATCCATCCCTGCCTTATGGACAGATGATAAAAGTACAGCCCCAGAGGCTGCTCCTCACCCCTGTGAGGGGAGAGGCCTCTAGAGCTGGGAGAGCATTTCAGGACCTCATCTGGTTTTGCATCTCTGTGAAGGACACGGTAGCATTCCCTGAAAGTTCCATAGGAACACTGCAAAGAGCAGGAAAACATTTCTCCTCCCAGCAAGATCAGGGCACTCGGGCAAACCCTGCTTATTTGCAGTGCTGGGTCCCCCACCCTGCTGAGAGCCATCGAGGCACAACACTGCTGCTGATCATCAGCCAGCAACAGAATTCCAGGATTGAGGTGTTTAACCACTGGTGTGGGGCTATGAACCTTGTGAAAACTCTGGAGTTGTGTTTTCCTGAAGGTTTTGACTTGTGGGGACAGGCTGTTGTGCAAGGACCTATTTATAGAGATCCTTGCAGCAGAAAACTCCAAGCCAGAAGGAAATCCGCTTTCCTCTTGCCCTGCTCCCCGGGCCAGCGGGGCTGGGCCTGCCCACACAGGCATCTGGGGGCTTTGGCTTCATCCTGAATTTGGGCCTTTAGGCAAGGGCAGGGGTTGGTCTGCTGCACAGGGGAGGACACAAAACATTTAAGAGAGACTTTTGGAGCATTTCCCCTCCATTTCTGGGGTTGGCATAAAGGGGACTCTGGCCCTGGGGTGACCCTGACAAAGATTCTGCCAGGCTCTTACAGCCCTGTGTGCTGGGAGGAGGAGCAGGCATTACCCATCAGCTGTGCTGACCTGGGTTAAATGGTGGCATTTGTGGTGTTTGTGAGGCCTGGCTTCTCTATGAACCTCACCTGCTGAGTTCCCTCCATCCCTGGGCCTGTTTCCAGCAGGGACTGGGCGGTGTTTGCTGCTGGTTGAGTGAGAGAAGGTTCCTTTGCTTCAGCTCCTGAATCTCCCATGAATGCAGTGGGTCACAAAGGTTGGGGTGAGCACATACACCCTGCTGGGTATTTGCATTTGGGGTTATGCTGCTGGCAGTTCCATCCAGCTTCCAAGGATTCCCTCAGAGTGTTTGGGCTGAAATTTTTCTCATTCCACAGTGTCCTGTGAGGGCTGGGGTTGACCCACCTGTCTTGATCTTGCTTCCTGGCTGCTTTTTGCTAAACAGTGTTGTCCTTCCATGCCACTGCAACCATCTGCACAACTAAAACAGGAGGGCAGTTCTCCTGGTTGTAAGGAATCTATTTTGGCCAAATCTGCCAAGCCCCATCTGCAGCACAGCTTCCAGAATAGCTCCTGTCTTCAGCTGCCAGTGGGGGGTGGTGCTCACACCTTCTGCATTGTCAGGGTGGGAAACCCTGAGGTGAGGCCACAATCACAACGTTGGGATGACCAATTGGAGGTTTTGATACCTTGGCCAAAGAGCTGCAAGTGAGCCCTGGTTATTTTCCTCATCTTGAGCTCCTGTTTCACAGATCCTTGGAAAGGCTGCAGGAGGCTGGGACTTCCCTAGAGAGTCTGGTGCTCCTAGTGACCTTCTGAAGTGGAACTGGGGGGAATGGGGCTGTTCCTGCAGCTATTGAGGCATTGTGGTGACAGACACAATCGGATGAGTCACAGATGGGGTGTCCCACCATGGCCTCTCTCACCTCAGCTCTCCATGGCGCTCACTGTGCTGGTTTGGACAATACCCCACTCTCACCCTGCGCAGCTCAGAGGGATTCCCAGTCAACACTTGTGTTCCCAGCATCTTCAAATAATAGAATGGATGAATGAATTTTGTGGAAGGCAATAAACTCCTCCAGAGCTCATAAATGCGGGCGAGCAGGGAGAAGAGAGAGCTCCTGTTCCTCCCCCAGCAGCGCAGGAGCCGTGTCAGACCCCGGCCAGCCCCGCTGGAGACCCTCCAGACGTGAGTCAGTAGAAGCCCAGGCTCGGTCACTCCTGTGCTGCAGCGTGGGGCCTCTCTGGAGCCACCAGGCTGGAGCAGAGCCTGTCAGGTGTGGCTGTGTGCCTCCTGTCCCTGTCCCCGTGCAGAGGCCGCTGCTCCCCGGGGTGTGGGGACATGGGGACGGGCTGTTCTGAGCGAGCAGAAGGAAAGCTGCATTCCACACACACTTACCTAATGCCGGCTGCTGGACACGAGTGTCTCAGCTCCAGGGTGGGGCTTGGACCTTGCACTGCTAATCTTGATGCTTCAGACATTGGCTCCAGAAGGAGCCGTCAGAGCAGGTTGGGAGTTGAGAAATGGCCCTGCACCCCTTTGGCAGCCGCCCTGCGCTTGCCAAAGCCATCAGCTCTTACTCACGTTTCCCCATGAGCCACATGCCCTGGTGATGACTCCTCCAGGGCTGTTTGCTCTTCCCCACAAGCTCTGTGTATCCCATTTTCCTTCCCCCTTGTTGCCACGCTATCTCCTGCAGGGCTCATCCAGGGTGCTGTAGTGCCAGGGGCTATGGGGTAATGATGTGTGGTAATGGCCACAGAGACCAACAGAGTTTCCCAGGCATAGTCCTGGCGAAAGCTGTGAGAAGGTCAGAGAAAGAATGATCAACAATAGTTATCTTACCTAGTTCCACTTGGTGTTTGGGAACATGTAGAATGTATTTACCCCAAGGGGTGGTTTCTTAATTAGCCAGTGGTGATGGTATTTTAATTGTGTCCACCTGTACCGTGACTGTCTATAAAAGTAATAGCTTTCTTAATAAAGAAGGGTTTTGTAGATTTGGATCTGGATTTGAATTTTGATGTATCAGCCTTCTGTGAATCACGGAGTCAATGCTAACCTAAACGGCAAGTGGGCCTGTCCAGCGGCCACAATGGGGAGCTTGGCCCTGCATCTCCACATCACGTTTGGAGGGACCAGCACCTGCACTGGCCTAGTGGAAGGTGTCCCTGCTCATGGAAGAGGGGTTGGAATGAGCTGGGGACTCAGGTTCTTCCCAACCCAAACCATCCCATGCCTCTATGATTCTCAGCACTGCCTTGTTCCTTGTAACCCAGGCCATGGTGAGCTGGCCAGCAGGAGCTGGAGCCCGTGTTGATGTTTTCTAGATGTTTCTCCAAGTCTCCAGAGATCCAACAGCAAATGAGTTGAGGTGCCTCCATCAAGAGACAAATTTGCCTTAGCAATACATGGGAATCTCTGGTTTGACCATCTGAGTTGAAGACCTGGCGAGATCTTGGCCTCAGACCCCACTTGCAGGAATCGTTGGACAACTGAGGATATGGCTGACCCCAGAGCCAGTGAAGGACAAAGTAATACACAGGGCTAAGAGATCTGGGGGGCAGTAGGAGAGCTGTTGTGGTGGGAGAGGTGATCCGTGAGGTCCAAGACCGGAGCAAACCGACAAAGCGTTGTCTGGGGAGTGCGGAGGGGAGGGGAGGCAGAGCCGGCAATGTGTGATGGACTCGGCTCCGCTCTCCAGAGCTGCCCACCCGCTGATCCTGTCTAACAGGCTGCGGTCCCCGCGGGGCTCCTGGAGCCGGGCCGGGCGGTTGCACAATCGCAGATGGGGAGCCGGGGCTGGAGCAGCCCGGGGGGCTCGGCCAGACCGCTCCGGAGCGGGGGCTGCGGGACACGGAGGTTGAGCCCTCCAGGTGTCTGCAGGGACGGAGCACAGCCTGTCCATGCAGAGCCGATGGTTTGGTAATTCCAGCCAGCCCTGAGGGCAGCCACAGACTCTCAGCTCTCCTGTTTGGGGCAATTCCAGCTCTGTACCCCGTTCTTCCTCTCCTGCTCCCCCTTCCCCTGATGGTTCAGGGAAGAGGCACCAACCCTCTGCTTGCCCCTGTTCCCAGCGGGCTGGGGGAGCCCAGGGGCTGCTCCCCAGCTGCCAAATGCTGTCCCCCCAACACAGGCACGGGGCTGGCCGAGGTGGGCTCTGACTGTGTCTGGGGAGTTGCTGTGCTGCAAACTGCTCGCAGCAATTGCCTCTGGCTGCCTTTGTTTGTAACGCAGCTGCATCCCAGGCACGGGGGAAGAGCCGTGTGAAAACAGGGCTTTGCCAATTGCTGTGGGGTTATTGTTACAGATTAGGAGAAACGGAACAGGAGGCAGAAGAGAAGACCCGTAACTGAGGGCTCAGGGGACGGCTGAGGTTTGGAGCAGCAGAGGCTTGGATGAGAAATGCCAATCCAGGGATTGGGATTCAGGCACAGGGTCTGTCCCAGGGAGAGGACCCTGCGCGTTCGTTGGCACTGCTGCCTCTCCATCAAGGCCGATATGTGAGATGGGTGTGTTCTGCATGGCTCCAAAACTCTAATAAATACATTTCCTCCCCAATCTTCATGCTGTTGGGTGTTCCTGGCTTTTGGGAGGTGCTTTAAATCTGACTGCCAGAGCCGTGGGCTGCTGAGAGCAGAAGCTGCCTGCACGATGCTGAGCTCAGGTCTTCCTCCCGTTCTCCTGGTGCTCTCAGTGCTGGAGCTGAGCTGGTCCCTGAGTGATGAAGAAAAGAAAATCATCTTGGATGAGCATAACAAATATCGCTCCCAGGTCTCTCCTCCTGCCCAGGCTATGATGAAGATGGTAAGTGGCTTTTATTCCAGANATCCTCATGACTTGGTGTCTTGGAAATGTGGGATCCCTGTTTTGCTTGGGGAAATCAAGTCAGGTCCCACATCAGTAGGACCTGTAGTAGGACCAAAAACATGCTTGGTGCTGGTGCTGCTTTTTGTCTTGTTCAGACTCTTGATTTGATTAGAACTTGGCTATCAAGTTTTATCTTGCACCATGTGATTTTTCCTCACTGTTTGCAAATCATGCAGAGAAGGATAATTGTTTATCACGGAGAGTTGGAGTCCTTTCCTCTTTGGGTCACAGTGTGCTTCTCACCTCCCTGCCTGGCCTAGAAGTTGCTCAGAATGAGTAAAACCTTTGTGGGCTGGCAAATGGGAGCTTAACAATTAGAAGAAGCAAAAAGTTAAATTCAGGGAGAGAAGGCCTGACCAATGACTGCAGAATCAAAGGGGACAGAGCTCAGCACCATGATCCCATTGAACCCACCAGGCACAGCAAACTCAGAGTATCAGGGCTTTGGGGCCAAAGTCTTAGAGAAAGCCTGAGGGAAACGACATCTCAGGGTCCTTAAGTCAATTCCAAACCTGTGGGGGCTGCTCCTGGCTGAATCTTTGATTGCAACCCCTGTGCTTTGAGATGCTCCCTCTGCAGCTTCTGCTCCTGCTTGAACACACAGGACCTGCTCGTGGTCTGGAGCCAAAGGCTTTTTCATTCTGAAGCCCAGCAAATGTTTAGCTCACAGCAGCCCTGGCAATTCCTCAGTAGAGGTTTTCCATGAGAACACCGTCCTCGCCTCCCTCCTGGGACCTTTGCTTGGGCTGGATTGCCTCTGGGCTCACCTGCTGCCGTGGCACTGAGCCTGGCTGAGGTCACTCCGTGCTTCCTTTTGGGATGTGGGGCTGGTTGCTTTGGAAATATTTAGTTGAAGAGGGGGAATCTGTAGCCTGAAGCCACTTCACTAACGAGGCGCATCTGCAGGTGTGAGTCCCCCGTTTATGGAGCCCAGCTCCGTGCCAGAGGGAGAGGGGTGTGTGCTCCCCAAACTGGGTCTCCAGGAATCTCTGTCAGCGTGGCCTGGGGCCATGGTGGGAAGTGAACCAACACTCTGTGGCCCATCCAGGTGTTTCCTCCCCCCAGTGCCTTCAGGCCTGTCCTCATCCCCTCGACACCCCAATGGTGACATGCCCTCCTGTCTGACACCTTTTGGATCCAGCTCTGGTTCTGTCCCCCCTCAGGACCCCCTGTTTGCAGGGCTGCCTTCCAGAGCCAAGCTGCTCTCTCCACCAAGGATTGTCCAAACAGCTGCAGTCTAGGATTCCCCATATGCATGCCTGCGAGAAAAGCTCTTCTCCTCCTCCTCCTCCTCCT
>WEZZ01027205.1:60792-103011 GCA_013400585.1 Chloropsis cyanopogon
CCACACCAAACCCCACCACAACCACCACCACCACTACTAAATCAAACCCCACCACACCAAACCCCACCACAACCACCCCTACAGCCAAGCCAAAACCAACCACAACTATGGCCAAGCCAACACGCACCACACCAACACCTACCACCACTACAGCCAAGCCAACACCTGCGGCTACAACACTAGCACCTGCCACAACAGCAAAGACACAACTGAAAACTGCCACAACCACAAAGCCAGAACCAGAAAGACCTACTGAGGCAACCAGGATCACTGTTTCCTTTGAGCCCACCTTAGACCCAGATTATGAAGTATCTCCAGAGGCAGACACTGAAGAGCCTCTTAGTTCCTTCACTACAGAGGATCCAGACTTATTAGAAAGCATGGGCACAGCCTTCAGCCCCAGATCAGTCCCAGAAAAAAAGAAAGGTGTCAAAGAGCATGGGAAAGACAAATCAGCCTTTTCCAGTCCATCTCCATCCCTCAGCCAAGCAGCTCCAGAGATGAAGTTAGGTTTCAATAGAGCTGAGCTCATAACCCCCTCCAAGTCAGTGGTCCTCAGCCCTGAAGAGCCCACGTTCTTGCGCTTAACATCATCCTCCAAAGACAAAAAAGGGCCGAGCCCCCATTTCCAGACCTCCCTCTCAGGTAAGGCAACCATGGAGTTTGTCCCAGCATGGACACTCGGACATTCAGGGATCCCCAAGCAGCATGGAGAGGGCTTGGGAGGAGCAGTGTCAGACTGGTCCTTTGGATCCTCCTCTTGTATGTGGCACCAAGCCTTTTCCTCACTGTTTGCTCTAACTCTGAGGGGCTGGTTGGATGTCTGGTCCCTGAAGCATGGTCCTGTTCACAGCCTGCCCCCACTAACGCACAGCTTCCCTGGACCAGAGCTCTGCTGCCTCACGGAGCCTCGGGGCACATCATGGCACACCTGCATGAGTGGGAGCTTCTCCTCTGCCAGATCTTCCCCTCTAACTCCACATTCTCCTCTCTTCTTCCAGCAGGTGCCCTGGACACAGAAGAACTGGAGACAAACTCGGACCAGACAAGTCTGGATCCTCCCAAAGGTGGAGCCCCCAGTACCTGCTTGGGGCTTTCGCTCTTCCTCCTCCCCAGTGCCATCCTGGTGGGCCTCCTGCTCTGAAGGGTCTTCCTCAGCTGTCCCTGCACCCTTCACCAAGGCTTTTGCCAGCGCTGGTTGTTCCACAGCCCTGGCAGGCTCAGGAGAGTCCTTGGACAATTCACACACTCCCTCCTCACGCTGCCTTCTCTGCTGCAGCCCGTGCTGGGGGAGCTTTGTCCCCTCGCTGAGGAGACCCGAGGGCAGGAGGGTGTTTGCCATAATGCTGGTGACCTTGGGCGCTTCTCCTTTTTCCTGGCTTCTGTTCCATTTCCAGGCTGGAAGTGTTGAGCTCTCCCACCCATCTGCCAATGTGGCCGGCAGGCCCCACCACAGCCTGACCCCGGGGACAGCAGGGTGACCTGGGGACAATGAGACATGGTGGTTGGCTTTGGTGTTTGTGGATGGGGCGTGCTGGTTGGCTTTGGTGTTTGTCAGGATGAGATATGGTGGTTGGCTTTGGTGGTTTTTTTCCCAGCAGAAATGCTCTTTTCCTTCCCAATGTGTCTGTCTCATTTTTGGACAAGTTTTACCTCTTTCCCTTCTTGTCCAAATAGAGTGGCTCTTTTGAGGATTTCTGTTTCCTCCTGGTTCTGGTGTAGCTCTGGCCAGTACTACCCAGCTGTTCTCCCCTCTCCTCCTCACTCTCTGCAGCATTTGCCTCCTCCCAAACCACAGATTTATTTTACGCCTGTGCCTGCACCTGTGTGCACGCACAGAGAGAAACCTTCAGAGCTGAGAGAAGCCACCAGCTCCTTCATGTAGCTTTTCCCTGCATGGCTTAATTCTCTGCATAATTTCAGTGTATTTGAATTTAGATACAGATTCCTCTTCACGTGTAACTTTTGTGTGTATGGTCAAGGAGAACAAATCCCCAGGTGTTGGTACAACCTGAGCTCCAGAGATACAAGGGACATTGTTAGAGGTCACTGGTGGCTCCTGGGCCTGTTGCAGGACTACTGGCATTGTCTGGGCCAGTGTTTTTGTCACCCCATGTCTCTCCTCCCTTCACCTGAGGATTCCCAGTCAGGTGTGTTAAATATGTGAGAAGCTTTGCAGGCAGGTGGAAGGCAGATAACAGGGAGATACAGCCCCTTCTCTGGTCACTGCAACCTTTCATTTCTTACAGATGAGGTGCAGGATGACCTGAAGGCCATTATTCAGATCCTCCACTGCTGCTCTGTCCTGTGCATCCCCAGAGCATGCACTGAATAAATCCTCTTGTGAAAGTCTGTTCACTTTCTCTCTGGGGGATCTGGACACCTGACAGCCCTTACTATACCTGTAAAATGCTCTTAATTATGTGCTTACACAGAATTGCTAAAAGACAACATCACTTCTGTGGATCCTGAAGGAGTTTTTTTGGCTTTCCAAAAGCATCCATGTGCTGCTTTTTGTAAGGGTGTAACTTAATGTTTTTAAACCTGTGTAAAAGCAGCAGGAGGCCATGGGGATTGAGGATGACGTAGGGAATTTTTCTTGAGCATCCAGCTGAGTATAAAGTAAAAAAATGTGTCCCCACCAGGAATTCTTGGGCAAGGGAAGCAAGGGAAAAAGAACTCAGAGCAAAAAAAGAAATAAAAACTATGGCTGGAGCACTTTGTGGTTCCCTGTTTTAGGAAGCCCAGCACAAGCCTCTCACACCCTAAGCACACACAATTTCAACTTTGCGGCACAGGAAAAAGTTAAATACAAATGTACATCCCCAGATTCTGGTTTTTTGCAGCATTTTCACCTCAGAACATCCATCAGGGAGCAGCATAAGGGGAGGCAGAATCAGCACTGGAGTGATGCTGGTGTCTGACTTTGCCTTTTGCTTTTCCCCATGCTCCTGCCCCTGCATTTCCCAGCAAAGCTGCCCTGCAGCTGCACATTCCCCTTCTCCCGAGCCCTGCCGCAGGAGCCCGGCAGCAGCAGCTGTCCTGCAGGAGCCCGGCTGCCTGCGGGCTGCTCTGAGCTCCCCGGCCGGCCCAGCCCAGCCCAGCCGGGAGGTGACCAGCAGATGGCACTGGGACAGGCACCGCTGAGAACTGGGCAGCTCACCTCCCCCCCACACCCTGCCCGCACTCCTGAGCTTTATTTCATCACCAGCTTCAGAGGTAGTTAAGAATCAGATTAAAAATGACCTCGTGGCCAGGTGCTGGGGCTGCTGCAGGCTCTGGGAGCAGGCTGAGCTCCTGCTGCCCAGCTGCCTTTGGGGGAGAAATCCATCCCTGCCTTATGGACAGATGATAAAAGTACAGCCCCAGAGGCTGCTCCTCACCCCTGTGAGGGGAGAGGCCTCAGAGCTGGGAGAGCATTTCAGGACCTCATCTGGTTTTGCATCTCTGTGAAGGACACGGTAGCATTCCCTAAAAGTTCCATAGGAACACTGCAAAGAGCAGGAAAACATTTCTCCTCCCAGCAAGATCAGGGCACTCAGGCAAACCCTGATTATTTGCAGTGCTGGGTCAGTCCCCCACCCTGCTGAGAGCCATCGAGGCACAACACTGCTGCTGATCATCAGCCAGCAACAGAATTCCAGGATTGAGGTGTTTAACCACTGGTGTGGGGCTATGAACCTTGTGAAAACTCTGGAGTTGTGTTTTCCTGAAGGTTTTGACTTGTGGGGACAGGCTGTTGTGCAAGGACCTATTTATAGAGCTCCTTGCAGCAGAAAACTCCAAGCCAGAAGGAAATCCGCTTTCCTCTTGCCCTGCTCCCCGGGCCAGCGGGGCTGGGCCTGCCCACACAGGCATCTGGGGGCTTTGGCTTCATCCTGAATTTGGGCCTTTAGGCAAGGGCAGGGTTTGGTCTGCTGCACAGGGGAGGACACAAAACATTTAAGAGAGACTTTTGGAGCATTCCCACTCCATTTCTGGGGTTGGCATAAAGGGGACTCTGGCCCTGGGGTGACCCTGGCAAAGATTCTGCCAGGCTCTTACAGCCCTGTGTGCTGGGAGGAGGAGCAGGCATTACCCATCAGCTGTGCTGACCTGGGTTAAATGGTGGCATTTGTGGTGTTTGTGAGGCCTGGCTTCTTTGTGAACCTCACCTGCTGGGTTCCCTCCATCCCTGGGCCTGTTTCCAGCAGGGACTGGGAGGTGTTTGCTGCTGGTTGAGTGAGAGAAGGTTCCTTTGCTTCAGCTCCTGAATCTCCCATGAATGCAGTGGGTCACAAAGGTTGGGGTGAGCACATACACCCTGCTGGGTATTTGCATTTGGGGTTATGCTGCTGGCAGTTCCATCCAGGTTCCAAGGATTCCCTCAGAGTGTTTGGGCTGAAATTTTTCTCATTCCACAATGTCCTGTGAGGGCTGGGGATGACCCACCTGTCTTGATCTTGCTTCCTGGCTGCTTTTTGCTAAAAGAAAGGGCCTATTCCTCCCTGCCATTGTGCTCAGGGATGATGTGGCCGCCCCAGTGCCATGTGCTGTGGGATCCTGGCTGCTGACTCAGGTGTGTGTCCCACATATCCATGGGTGTAAGCTCAGCCAGGCTGGTCACCCTCCTCCCGGGCAAAGCTGCTCTTTCCTTCATGCCAGGATGCATTGGAACGATTAAACATTATCTGGTCTAGTTTCTTAGCCCTTGATGGGATTTATTTGGGTTAGTGGACCCTGGAAGTCCCTGTGCTCTCCTCTTGCTGGTGTAAACATTATAAACATGTTCATAGCAAGGACTGTCCAGGGCAGAGGGAAGCCCAACCTGCAGCCCTTGAGCTGCCTGAGGGTGAGGAAGCAAGTTGGGCTTCATGTAGGACTTGTGCTGAAAATTGGTGTCAGGAAAGCACCTGCTGACAGCCAACACAGATGGCCTCAGCTGCTTGGCCAACTCAGTCTGCCCCACATCCTCATCCTCTGGCTTCCCTTCACAGCCAGGATTTTGGTCAGTCAGGAACAGTGATCACCCCTTGAGAGTTCCCAGTTCACCAGCCAAGCTTACTTCAGGGTAATAAAAAGAGTCTGTTTTAAAAAAGTCAAACCAAGTTTATTTTCACAAGGGAATATCTCCAGTAATATTTTATTCATGGCTTCCAGCTCACACAGTTCCGCCGTTTGAGATTCTCTGCGTTAGTATCAATGCCATGGAGGGGGACTGAACAGATTCCATCTGAGACACATGGGATCAGCTCTTTTCCAGGGGACACCTCTCCTGACGAAGTGGATGTGCCACCCTGTTCCCATGCTTGTGGTGCTATTTTGGTACCTTCCAAGCAATCTGCGGGCAGGAGCCCTGCCCCTGAGCAAGCAGCTGGAGGATAATAATGCAGCTCAGAGGACCAGGCTGTAGTTTTGCACAGCAAGCCGCCAGAACTGCTGAAAAGCCAGATTTATGGAGAGAGGGCTGCATTCCTTCGCCGCTTGGAGCTGCAGCATCCCCACCCACCAGCTGTGTCCCTGCAGCTACGCCCTGTCCCAGCAGAGGGGCCTGAAATGAGCTGCTTCATTCTGGGGACTCCCACGGCCCCGGCTGCCAGGTCTGGCTCTCCCTGTGCCTTTGCTCAGGGTGAAATTTGAGGGCTCCAATTTCTCTGTGCTCTCTCCCTCCCACTTCATCTGAGAAGGTGTCCTCTGCTTGCCCTCGCTCCCCGGTGTCTCAGATCTCACACGTCTCCCTGGCAGTAAGATGGCCATGATAATGGCCTGAAATGTCCTTCCTGATGCAGCCCTGATCGTGTTACAGCTCCACTCGTGGTCTTGATCTTACTTACTCTGGAAAACGGCAGAGGGATAGTCCCATCTGCTCCTAAGAAACAAGAATTAACAATTCCCTGTCCCTTGGCAAGGGCCAGAGCTCTGAAGCGTGATGACTTCTCACATGTCTCTTGTCAGGTGACAGTGCCTGGGAGAACCCAGGATTAGAACCTGCTCCTTCTGGCTCATGTCTCTTCCCTACCTGTCTCCCCTTCAGGACAAGATTTTAGTCGGAATCATTGGTTCATCCTATGGAAATACTTAAGAGCCCTAAACTTCCCTGACAGGGTTTGCATGTGGGTGAGTCCAGTTGATAAGGGATTATCAGATCAGAAAGAACCACCCTCTAACTCTGTTCCATGGGACAGTCTGGGAACTTGTCCAGAACAAAATGCACTTCCTGCGCAGGGGTCAGCCAGCCAAATCTGATCAGCTCCCAGGGCTCTGAGCCCACAGGCTAAGTTTGCCCCTGGGTCTGGTTCTGAACCCAAACTTCAGAACTGGGCGCAGCAAAACTAAATCATGAGCTCAGATCTGTCCCATTTATACAAAAGTATCTGCTCCCCTCCAGACCTGAGGACAGACCAGAAAAGATCAACACATTTAAACACTTTACAACCTTCTCCTGAAAAAAAAAAAAAAAAAAAAAAAATAGAATTGAACACTGGGAGCTGCTGTGCAAACTCATTTCCCTCGAACCTTAAAGGGAGGTGGGTTCCCTGGAAGCAGGTGGCTCCATGCTCCAGTGCCTGAGGCATGAAGCAATTCCTGGAAGAATGCAATTCTGGATGCTGTAAGAGAAACACCCACTGAGTTGTTTAGCAATGCCACGGTGCGTTTTTGGATCCTCAACAAAAGCAGCGATGCCTCGGGAGCTCCTCCGGTGGTTTTGCTGCTCTTTAAGGAAGGCAATAGACTGTATAGTTATCACCTGAAATGGGATCAAATCCCTCCCACCAAACTATACAACCTACTACCTCACCTCCACAGAGCAGAGCAGACGGGTCCCGGGCAGGGATTTGCTTTACTTGCACCACCTGCCCCCACACCTGGGTAGAAGTGGATGAGCAGACCTGAAGACCTGACTGTCTCCTTAGGAAAGACAGTAGATTGTATAGTTAGCTCAGAGGGAGGACCAGACTCCACAACTATTCAATCTACTACCTCAGCCTCAAGGACAGCTTGGGACCGTGGCAGCCTAAGGCTCTGGGATGATCCTTGTCCAGGCACTGGGATGATCCTTGTCCAGGCACTGAGATGATCCTTGTCCAGGCATTGGGATGATCCTTGTCCAGGCACTGGCTGCTCTGCAGGTCCTGCAAAGAGGAATGCATGAAAAATCAGAATTCTTGATAGCAGGGGAGAGGAGTCATATCCAGCCTTGTCCTGGAGCTCTTTCTCCTTTTTCAAACCTCCTTCAGCCTACTTGGACTATACCTTGTGCTTGGCAATGACACTGGCTGCAGACTTCTTGCACCCAAGGGTGCACAGAAGCAGCAGCCCTGCCCTTGGAACCCGGGGCTACGCATGGAGATAGCAGAGCTCTCGGGAAGCTGCAGCAGCGCCAAGCACACCCAGCCAGGCTGACCTCACCTCCTGAACACACAGCATATCTAGAACAAACCTGCCAGACCAGATAAGAGAATCCATCAATTCAGCTGCTGTGCACTCCAGGGAATTGAGCAGATTAGAAATAACTAAGTACAAGGAAGCTTTTAGGCTGCAAATGTAATGGTATCGAGTACATCAAGGCAGATCTTATTTCCTAAACAAATGAGTGCAACATGCAGCCGTGCTGTCCCTCTAATGCTCCAGCCCAGCCAAGCAGTATTAGCATGGATCTGAGACAGACTGGCTTCCCCCCAAGCCCTTGGCTCACCTTCTGAGGCTTCTTCACTCTCCATACACCCAAATACAGAGGCGAGGTATTAATCTGGGAGTTTGAAAGAAACGTATGAGGCTCTTTCGCAAGGAGAAGAAAGGATTTCCCTTGGAGATTAAAGGAGCCCTAATGACGAGGGAGCCACGCCAAGCAGGCTGCATGTGCAGCCCAGCACAGACCCAAAGGGTAACTTCCCATGGGAGCTCAGCAGGAGATGTCCCCAGCCTCCACAAGCATCTGCTGAGCGCTGCGGTGGGAGAGGAGGGGGCTCGGGCAGAAGTCTCCAAAGGGATAAAAGCTACCTAATGCTTTGTGCTCCCACAGCTACCAGGCAACAGCCTAAATAATCCCAAAGCTCTGGTCAACTACTGTAGCTGGAATCCTTGTGGGAGTTTAGGATGGCCTCAGGTACAAGGGTATCTCTGCAGCAAGGTTTGGGAAGTGCCCTCTTCCAGAGCTCTCCACAGGCTCTCCTCACTGGCATTCAACACAGTCCAGGTAATTCTCTTAATTTCCTTTGACAAACTGGTCCTTCACAGGGAATGACCCACTGAGCTGGACCATCTGGCCCAGGCCTCTCCTGGTGTAACAGGGTATGAACAATGTCAAAACCCAGTGTGGTGGAACTGGTTCCTACAGCACTGAAGTGCCTGGCCCATCCCTGGTGCCAAGTGCATCCCAAACAGCCTCCTGATGGGAAATGCTGCTTCTCCTGGTTTTATCAGCATAGAACGTGATGCACAGGGGTTGCACATCCCTCCCCAGCACAGGCAACACCAGCCAGAGCTTCAATGAGGTGACAGCCAGGCTTAAGGGCACATCAGGTCTGTCACTGCTCAGCTCCTTGGGGACAGAAGGGTTAGTTTGAACTAAAATGTTTCAGCTTCCCAAAAATTAAGCTGCTGTCACAAGCATCAAGCAGAAGGGTGGCAAGAAAACCAACAGATGCTGCTCTGGTCAGGGACTGGGAGGGTGGGTGGTCTAGATGATTCCTGGGTGATGCATAGAGGCAGAGGATGCTTGTCTTCTCCAAGGAGACTTTTAGGAACTGACCTGGAGGAACAATTTTTCCCGCTTCCCAATCTGGTGGTTTATACTGCTCTAAGCACATAGGCAGATGTATCAGGCAGGCATTTCAAAGGTCACTCTTGATACCATTGCAGACCACAGGCATTTGGGCCAATCTCAAACTGTTGGTGGGAAATTACATTAAATAACTCGGAGTTCACATAAATGTAATTATATGTGGAGAGAGAAAAAAAAAATCCCTTCTGACTTCTATAACTAAACCTGAAAACAGAAGACTTAATTATAATAATTGTCTTAATGAGTATAGGTTTTGGGAATACCCAGCTGCTGACTCTGGAATCCTGATTTTAGCAGGATCTGTGAAGAAAGAAGTCAAACAGAAGGATTTATGGATCAAACAGGGAGATTTTTTATGCCCAGTAAGGATGACTAAGAGCATCCTACCCTTAGTATCACTGTCACACTTGTTTGTCCTACACAAATTGCAATGACAGGAATTCCCTCTCCTCGTGGCCCGAGGTCTAAACCATCAACACAAAAGACAGGGAAGGAAGATGTGCCCAAATTTGTCTGGATGTGATGCAGCTATGCAAAATTCTGAATAAAACTGCCAACAGGATCTGTAGGAGTCAGAAACCCACACCCAAAGCCTCTCACTGCCTTCTGAGATAAAACACAGTTTTGAAAGATTTTTGGACACTTGATTGCCAAGAACCTCTTCAAAAAACACCATTTTCTATGCAAACCTTAAGGCAGTGACCCTGTAATTTCCACTTTCCAGATTCATATGTATCCCTCAAAATTGATCAAATCTGATTTCTGTGAAAACACTTCATCGGTTTCTGCAAGCCACTGCACGAAGGTCCCTGTGCACAGAGTGTGTCACTGCATGGTCCCACTGTCTACAGGGGCTTGGAGGGGTGAGGAAAATTGGCAGGTAAAGAGTGTGGTTTTTTTCACAGCAAGATCCCCCAGGCTGGAATAAAAATGGCATTTCCAGTCCAGTTTTCAGACTTGTTTTTGGGAACAAGAAGTGACCTATACTGCTCCTCATTTATCAGGGCTCAGGGTGGCTTGTGATGACCCCAGCATAAAACCCAAGATGATGCCCCCCCCAAATTTTGAAACATCTTTGCATCAGAGATTCCTGAGCATGGCCAAGTGTCTGCGTTTAAAAGGAGCCCACCTCGGAGAGGAGCTGGAAAAGCTCCGAAGCCTTGAGGAGCTGATCTGGTTTGTTAAGGAGCACTGAATGAAATGGAGGAGGGGGAGGAGGAAATCATAAAACAACAAAGTCTCTGCTTTAAAAGCTGACACCACTTTCAGCCTTTGTGAAGCCGCGGGCCCATGTCGGTGCCAAAACGTGCCAGGGACAGGGAGGGGAGATCAGTGGGAAATCAGGACCCTGAATCTCCAAGAGGATTTTCAGCCTCCTGGAGCTGGGGCAGAAGCGGCCCCGACTCCCTGGCACGGCGGTGCTGGCACAAAATGGCCGAGTGCGGCCATTTTGTTCCCTTGGCTTCATGTCCTCCCAACCTGGCTGGAAAAATAACAAACCAAACAGACCAAAAAAAAATTTATACATCAAACCAAAAATAAGGCAAAAGAAGGGTGGAAGGTTTTCAGTAACTCCCCAACGTTGTGGGGACCCACGGCGCCAATTGGAGCTGCTGATCCGGCTGGCAGCAAGGAACCCGCTCACACGAAAAGCAGAAAACAGACCAAAAACCCATCTTGGACACACCCTGTGCCACGGGAAAGCAATAAAAAATGACATTTGCCAAACTAGCCATGAAGACAAGTTGTTTATAACTTCTCCCAGGCCAGGCAAACCTGCCAGCAAAGCAAGGCCAACCATCTTCGCAAACACCCCGTCCTAAAGTTAATATTAAATATCCCAGTTTGAAACAATTAATCAAAGACACCATGAATAGGGAAAGAGAAATGGAAGTAAAAATATTTACAGTTTGATGCTGCAAAAGCCCGTGTCTCTCAGCAATGCTTTTACTCCACACACTTTTAATGACAGAGAATATTTCACATCAAATTTGTCATCGCATTTATTATTAAACAGTTAGCAGGTACCTTTATAAAAAGCTGCTCATCACTTAGGGGTTGTCTTGAGTCCTATCAGATGTTTCTAAACATCTGGATCATTATTAACAAATCTGATATTGTTATCTATAATGCAGGCATCTGTAATCTGCTTGTTATAAGACTTACGTTTTAGTAACCCTTCGTAAATGCATTATTAAAGGTGGACATAAAGGTAATGCTTTTTCTAAACGTTTGTGTATTTTCCTTGTAAACTTATATATACCTCACCCTCTCCTGAAGCAAAAAAAAAAAAAAAAAATCCCAGAATTTTTGTCATAAAAGATAGGCGGTACTGATATTTCACAAAGTAATTTCATTAAATACTAAAAACAAGAGGCTTATTCTTCACGCTTATTTTTACCTGTTCTGCACTCAATTCTATAGGTTAACTCAAAAATCTAAAGAAAAAACATTTTTTTTTCTGTAATACTCTACAAAACTGTTCTATTAATACTGTTAACCTTCTCACTGTTGAGTTCATAAGCTGCTCATGAAAGGTGTGCAGGTAATGTCCACCTCGAATGTAGATTCAGACCAAAGCATTACATTTGCACCGTGAAACACCCGCCCAGCGCCCGCCTGTGCAGCCCCGGCTCCGGGACCACCGTGGCCCTGCCATTCTCTCTATTGTCTGTCTGCAAACAAGCCAAGGGGATATGGAGGCAAATCAAATACCTTTCTGTGCAAGGAAAACCATTTCACCTCTTTCTGCTCTCCTTCCCAGCTCCGCTCTGGAAGCGTCTGCTTCTCTCCACATGTCTGGAAAGCCACTCAAGGAACAGCAGGATGATCATTCCAACACCTTATCAGAACCTGATTCCCCCGTGCCACAGGGCAGGGATCTGCTCCTCAGAGTGTCCACGAACAGAGTGACGTGGCTACTAACACCAAGACATCCAGGCTACTGAAGGAAATGCAGAATCACTTAAAAAAAAAAAAATCACTTTTATTTGGCGCATGTTCTGGTGTTTTTGTCCCGCTTCTGCGCAAAATTTTACAGTAACGCCATCAAGTTGCTTTAAACTTTCAAGGCGTGTTCCTGTTGATGGTGTTTCTGTTGTGTATCACACCTTAACGTGTGCAGGATACACACAGAGTGCAGTAAACAGCTTGTGAGCACAGTACAGTTCCAGCCTTGGGAGAAAAGCAAGGGCTTAAAAAGCCAAGAACAGCTATTGCTTTAAATATTTAAATTAAGACATTTTTATTCCTGAGATGAAAACTTTCAAGGCAAGAAGGCAATAAACAAAAAAATCCCTAAAAAAATATCCTCCGGATTACATCAGCTAAATCCAGGGAGTGCCAGCTCGGTGGAAAGGTCAGATCCTGTATGCACCAAAAACAAGAGGACACACAACAGGTTAAAACGCTACCGTCCGGCAGTGACCGGCTCTGGTCATACCAAGCCGATGTGTAAAACCATCCGCCCGTCCAAAAACAAATTAAGACAACAGTGCTCTCTGGTACTTTATAAATCCAGAAGAAAGGAGGGCTGTTTTATTGAATATAGCGAACAAACCTTTCCGTCCGGCTATTCCGTGCAGCCCGCGGCTCTGCGTGCACCGAGTAGCCCTTACGCTGCTCATACAAAAGCTCAGTTTGGCAATTCCAGGCATTTTCAGTGCTCAACATACGCCAAAACTACCCACTCTCTGCCTTTGGTCTCATTCCAAAATGTCCTTTTTTTTTTTTTCTCTTTTTTTTTCCCTTTCTCTCTCTTGCTACAGCCGGTGCCACGTAGAGACGGGAGAGTTGGGCTCGGACATGGCCGCAGCCTCCAAAAAAGAGCCAAGTCCCAGCGTCCCGGCTTCCCCCTTCCAGACGGGAAACAAAATGGCCATGGAGCAGCCATTTTGTTTGCTGCGGGATGGGAGGGAGAAGGGAAGGGAGGGGAGACGCAGGCCAGGCGGGAAGGATGAGGGGGGAGAGGGGAGGGCGTCAATTCGGCAGGAACCCAAAAGCTCTGCAGCCATGCCCGGGCGCGTCCTCCTTCCTCCTGCCGGCCCCGTCCAGTCCCACAGCAGGGCTGTGCCAGAGGGATGGACACAGGGTTGGTTTTCCAGCCCTCCCAAGCCGGTTGAGCCTGAGTTATCCGGCCTGACATGGGTTACACTTCCCTCCCTGTGCCAGGCTGGCACCTCCGTCCTGCCCGTGGGGTCCAGCCCGGCTGCTGCCGGGCTCTGTGAGAGCTCCTGAAGGGAACCGGGCAGGAGAGCGGAAACCAACGCAGTAACGTCAAACTCCTGAACTTCCCCGGGCAGGAAATGGTGTAAATAACACCCGCAGAGAGGGGGAGAGGAACCCGGCCTTGGGGACAGCGTGGCCTCTACAACCCGGATCCCAACGGCACCCGCGGGAGCAGCAATCCGAGCTTTCCTCGCTTGCTCCCATCAGGACGAGCCTGCCTCGGAAACCGAGGCTCTCTCCAGCAGGACCTTTTGCCCACAAAAAGCCTCGTGAGCTCCATGCTTTTATCTTCCTGCCCCTCCATGGTGCAGCACCACAGCTGCCCATCCAGACAATGTCCCCATGGCTTGAGGAACCGGAGACACCTCTCACTGGACCCTCTTCTCCCGACAGCACAGGGCTGGAGTCCCAGTTAGCATCCAGCAAGATGCACAGATAAATCCCACCCTCCATCACGGTCGTTATGTTCCTCCAAATCCTCACCAAAACCAATGACAGGTTTTTAGAGCAAGGCAAACACCTCACAAACCTGTCTGGGAGCACCCGGCATGGGAAGACCCTTAGGAGGACACAAATCAAATACACCCCGGGCTTTCTGCTTCTGTCGATGGGACAAGCTGTGAAAATCAGGAGTATTCCCAGGATTTAGGACTGGTAAGATCTCTCCATTAGAAGTCCTATCCCTTAAGGATGCAGAGAACTGGAAATGCCAAAACCCAGCAAAGCTTTGAAGCTATTACAGGACCTGTAGGAAAATCCTGTAAAGACGAGGCACTTTGTGCCATATTCACATGGGATACATTTAAGCACAGGAGGCTGGACCTGCTCGGCTTTTTCGAGTCAGTGGGGAGGGTAATTTCTCTGCAAAGTAATTCAGAGCAGAAACATAATGGCAACATCTTGAATTATCCTGTGAAAAAAAGTTAAATCCTTAGATCTTTTCTAATAACCACTATTCCTCGCTGCAATTTCTGGGAAGGTAACTCAAGATGAAAATTTCACCTCCAGGTGAAAATTGTTATGGATTTCTTAGTAATTTGTCATGATTGATTAGGCTTATTAAAATGTCCCTAAAAATAAGCATCACCTGGAACAAACTCCACTGAGACCCTGCTCAGGATATCCTGATTTCTGGTATGGGTTTGATGTGGTGCCATGTGATCCCACAGGTAGGTTTGTACACTTTGTATTAACCTCAAAGTCTGGGAATTTTGAAGGTATTTGAGAGATCCAAGTCTGGTTTATTTTACTAGGCTTTGAGAAGACAAGGCTTGCTTGAAAATGCCTGTGCAAGGAGAGAATAGTGCATTTCTTGTGTAATATTCTTCCAGGAAAACCAGCAAGACAGGTTGGAGAATGATGATCAAAGGGCTCTAGATGTGTATAGGAACAGATCAAGAATGGCCACATGCAGCGTGTCAGGTTAAAGCTCAGAATGAAAACCAATTTCAGCTGCTCTGGCACCAATGCTCTCTTCTAGAAACCCCTGACAACCTGAGGAACTCTGTTTTTACCCTTATTCCAAGTGAAAATGAACAGAGCAGGATGAGACACATTTACAAGACACATTTGGGGTGTTTTGCCTTTCCCAGTAACAGGACCCCTATATCAGCAGCACCTTGCTGGTGGTCCTGAGATGGAGAAATATGGAACTGGGGACATGCACGGGGCTGGGCTTGCTCAATCTATCAACAGCACACCCAGAACTGCATGTAGCCCCTCAGCAGTAGTTGGTTATTCAACAAATCTCAGTCAAATGAGGGTGCATGGGGGGAAAGATGGGAATACAGAGAATAAGCAAACGGGGATGTTTGGGAAGCTGATGGAGGGGAGAGTGTGTGATGCATAAGCAAGAGAATGAGACCAGGAATGCACAGGTTTTGTGGACCTGGGAGGGAGCTGAGATGGTTTGTGTCAGGAGAGGGAGGTGTGAACATGATTAAAATGCTGGAGCTTCACAAAGGACAAGGGAGGAGTTGCTGAACAGGGATATTTTTGTAGCCTCCAATCTGGGCTGCTGTGGGCTCAGCAAACTGGGGGTGGATTAAGCTGTGGTCATGAAAGGAGTCCCTTCTACAGGACAGGCCACTTGCTTTGGTGCCTTCTGCTTCTGTGACCTCACCAGGTCCCTCATTCCAGACACTCCCTTGACATTCCAGTGCTGAGCAGGGCTGTGGCTGCCTGGGCTGGTTGGAAGCCAGCAGACTGATAAGGCACGTGGCTCCATAACTAAACCCCGTGAGATTCTCCTCCTCAGGGATGGATCCCTGCCTGCAGGAGTTGGTCCTCATTCCTCTGCACACACATCCTTGCTGCTGAGAATTGTAATTTGAGAGCAGGCAAAGCACAAAGCGCCTTCAGGTCAGAGCTGGGTGGGGAGCAAGCTTCTCCTTTCTGTTTGGGATCAGGGCTTGTGAGAAAGGGTCTGTGGTGCTGTCATGGGTCTTGCAAGCCAAAGAACTCTACCCTTGTGCTTCAGCTCAGGGCTTTTTCCAACCACGCTGCAAAGCTGTGTAAATGAGCTGCTCATCATCATGTGTTGGAGTCGAAGGACTTCCTCAGCATCAAAGCTTCCCCTCTGGCTGTTTGTTTGAATCTCTTCAGTCTTATCCCTCTGGTCTGATCCCATCCCAGAGAGCCTGTACAAACTGACATTCCTCGTGTGCCCTCTCTTCCCCACACTGGCCATTTGCTCATGAAACTTAGAGTACATGAAGATGTGAGTGAAAAGTCAAGGTGGTGAGAAAAGCTTTCCTTGAAAATGAGGAGAAGTGGTTTTGGTTTTATTCCTTAGTTGGTGCATGTGGGTGAAGCAAATTGCCTCCTCCGAGTATTTGGACAGATTCAGTTCTTCTCAGGTTTGACCAGTGGTACCTTCCCTCACTGGGCCTGAGCACTGTCTCAGGAGTTTTTAGGACTCCTCCATTTGTGTCTTGGGGAAATTATGTGCATAAGGCAGCAGCAGCAGTCACACAAAATCATTTGGGACAGAAAGAAACAGACTTAACAGCTGCACTGCTAAGCTTCTGCACGCAGTCTTAGTGAGTCACTTTGCCTGTTTCCTCCTTTGGGAGACAGATATTCCCTACCTGGGATGCTGAGAAGGTTATTAGTTAATGTTCTAATTAACCAAATGTGCTTTGAACAATAGAATTGCTTGAGGCACTGGATCTCATGAAGGTCTAAGTCTAACACTGGTTTTAACAAGATTGGGCTCCCAGTTCTTATCAGTTGGGACACCTTGCCCTCGGCCAGGGAGAGAAGAATTGAACTCCTATACATTATTCATGCTGTTGGCACTTCCAAAGCACAAAGGCTGAGTCCATCCAAGCTCTTTGCTGCTCCCACCACGGAAGAAGGTGGAGCTGCCACATCACAGACCGAGCTCTGGGGCTCCAGACTCACGAAACACAGAAAAACCCCAAGCCAGGGGTTTTGACAACATTGCTGGCCTTTTTAGTACATGCCCAGCAGTCTGTTGTGACCCACATCCCACCCTGCTCTGAGCTCTGCTCACACCCAGGGCAGCCTCTCCTCTCTCTTCCAGAAGCTGGATGGTGGCAGAGAACTCTCTGAAGTGAGAGATGGCTTCTCTATCCATGTCACTGGGACCCATCCCAGGCTGGATTTGGAGCTGCAGCTGCCACAAATCCTGCAAGCCAAATCAGTTTAGACTTTGGCCAGTCCTGAGCTCATCCAAAAGCCATTTTGTGCAGCTTCAGGCACCTCATGTGTCTGTTGAGGCAATTGAACAGGGGAGTCAAAACCCCTAGTGGAGATTTTAACCCACTGAAAGGTTCCAATAGAGATGTAACCACTGGAGCTGATGCAGGTTGTTTGCCTTGAATTCATGTTTGGTATGAATACAACAATCCTGCTCAACCCTGCACTGCCTCAGGGTGCCAAAGTTACCCCTTAAGAGTGACACTGTCCCCAGGCCTGGGGGCACTGAAGGAAGAGAAATTGTGACAGTTTAGATTACTCAGGGAACTGAGTTTGATTCCCAAACAGGAAAATAAATTCTCCTTCCACACCAGCCCTGCAAGCTCTGAAACCCTGCAGGTTTAGCTGGTTCCTCCCCAGCTGGAACAGAAAATGCCAGGCAATGTCACAGCTATTTCTTCTGTGTCACATTCATACAATGCAAAGACCGAATCGAAAGAAGCTGAAAATCCTAATTAAGAAAGCAAGAACCTACAGTCTGAAGAATTCATCCCTCTTTAGTCTAGTCTGAGGCATGTATTGTAAGAGACTCTTAAGAGCTGAGTTTTCAGAGCTGCATTTTCAGAACTGAACGGCTTCCGAAAGCAGGGCCCCTAAAATAAGCAAGATTAGCAAGTGTTCCCACCTCCAGCAGTTCTGACGATGACACCAACAGACAGATTTTCATCACCCTTTTGGCTAAGCCCTTCTGGAACTGTGGACATATTTTCTACAGGCAGAATCCTTTCTAAAACTCCTCCTTTGCAACATAGAAACTGCACAGATTCCTAACTGCAGCCAAGTTTGACCACAGATCCAGCTCTCAGCCCTCTTTGTGGATGCAAAAATGCTTTGGAGGAACAATATCAATATGGCTTTGCTAACTGATGGTCTTGTGCTGGCTTTGACCCATCAGCTGATTGACCATCCTCAACTGTCGTTTCCTAAACCCATTTTTTTTCTGCTTGTTTATCTTCCCTGGCCTTGTTTGCACACAGGCACCACCCAAAAAACCTCTGTCCAGGGATTGGGATTTGTCACTCCTATTTCAGTAGCAGCAGAGCACAGAACAATGTAGGGCCTACGCAAACAAGTACTGCTGTTTTCTTTTGCTTTTCACTTATTCCTTACAATAAATCAGTGCATTCCAAACCAAACAAAAATCAGAAGATTTAGGACCTGAAGAGCAGCCCAGAGCAATCTAACAGGGGCTGAGCACAGGTTGCATTTAGAAATGAAGCAAAAAGTAGCCCTTGAAAGCAAATGAAATGTTTAACCTGTGCTGCATTCCTGAGATTGTTCCTGGCTGTAATGACACTTTGGCACTCAGCAAACGGCAGGAGCTCAGTGCCTGGATCCCTGAACACCACACATGGGGGAGGACTGGGCTGTGCATGTAAAGTCCCCCGGGTAGGCACCATCTTCATCTTTACATGGGCAGCACTTGGTGTGCCAGATCCCCCAGGACACTCCAGCCACCACCACTAAGAGCTATTTCAGTGGAGGTCGACACCAGGACTGGGATTGTAACCCGTAGTTTTGTCCCAACTCTGTCACCAAGCTGGACCTTTCAGAAGACCCTGGAGGATCAAGCAAACTTGAGCCACTTCACTACAAAAAAAAACCCAAAAACACCCACATTGATCCACACACCAGCTCCTCTTCTGATTTCATTTCAGCCCAGGCCGGTGCATTACCTGACACTTGTAACCCACTGCAGGGCTGTCGTGTTTTTTGCATTGTTGGACAAAACTGCCAAGGAAAAGAGGCTGAAATGAACCCTCAGGATCCTGCACCAGCACCTAGCAACTTGGCCAGTGTTCTTACAGAGCAGGACTGAGAGCTCAGTCCCTCCCCTGACCATGAGGGGCCTGTGTATCCCATGCTCAGCACCCCATGGGATGAACAAGGCTTTGAAGCCAAACATAATCCACCTTTACCTGCTTGTGGCAGAGCTGAGCTGGGATGAGCAGGCAGAGTCTGCAAAGCTGCGCTTATCTGTGTGTCACAGCGATCCCTTTGAACTGCTCCAAGCCCTTCGGAGCAGCCGCCCTCCCTCCCGCCAGAGCAGCGGCTTTTCCCGGCCTGGGCAATCCTGCTGTTCGGGGGGATCGAGGCCGTGCTGGCTGCAGCTCGCCCAGGCTGCCCGGCTCGGAGCCAGCCTTGCTCCCGCCCCTGGCACGGATGAAAGCAGTGCCCGAGAGGCATCTGCCCGCAACGGGGCGTGCACGGCTGATGCGCAAGGATGAACAGATGGGTTGATTACACAGGGAGAAATGGACACTAATCGTATCCAGATTCACCAGCTGCAGGATTTCCTCCTGAGCCCTGAAGTACAGGAAGCCCGTACCTGCTTCGTTATCCTGTCTCTGTTCATTAGTCCCTCCCCCGCCCTGGGAAGCGCAGCTCCGCTAATCCCCTGGGCAGGGGAGGGCCTGGACTGCAAAGCTGAGATCCAGATGGGAACTCCTACCGTGCTCAGGCACGGCTGGATCCAGCCCCGGGGCAGGGCCAGAGCCTGGCTGCCAGCCCCAGCACAGCCGGGCTCCATCAGCCCAGCTCTCCCTGCTCTGAGAGTTTGCCGCCAGGCTCTGCTTTTGCTGCTGCTGCCTCTCTGAAGAGCCAGGAAGATTTCAGGATCAGCAAGGTCAACAACAAAGACTGCTGGGGTTTGACCCATCGTTCACTGTGTGTCTCCTGATCTCTGCTGGTGCAGCCGCTCCCAGGGTGGAGTTTGGTGTGTGCTCACAGCACGTGGCTGCTGGGGACAGGGGGAGAAGGAAGTTTTGTGGATTGAAAACAGCAGAAGCCATTCCCCACCACGCTGTAGGATGACTGGTCAGACTGAATTGGGAGGTGATGTTGTAAACCTCATCTGTATTCTATCTGGGACGCTGAAACATGCCAAGTGGTTGGGTTTCATCACCCGCTTGGATTTTGTGCAGTGCCACCTTGGAGGAAGGAGCAAAGCCCTCCCAGACTCTTTTGTCCATGTCCCTCTGCATTCACCCCAGCTCTCTTCAGAGGCAGAGATGTGCTCCCAAGGCACAGCAGCTGGAGGGATGGTCCCAGGCACCTTCCCTGTGGGGCTGCTCAGCTCCAAGGCTCTTAGCCCAATCCTCCTGCCACAAACAGGAGCTCTGGGAGGGATGTGCAGACCCTAAAGCTGTCGATCACATTGGCATCAGCAGCTGCCCTGACTTCTGGTGGAGTCTCTGTGAGAAGTTTCCTGCTTGGAAAACTTATAACCCAAGTTGTTGCTCCAAACTGGGCTTTTGGGACCTTCTCTCCTTGCATGCCCAGGGTGCCTCCACTACCAGCCTGAGCTCACCTTTCTGTTGCCAAAATTGATGCAAGCAAATTAGGCTGCTCCCACCCTTGTGCCTGTTCCCATCCTGCTGCCTGCTCCCATCCAGATCCACTCTGGCTCCACATGCCAGGATGCCACGTGCTGCCCCACAACCTCCCTTCCCCTCATCAGAGCTGATGCCCAGCGCTGAGCAAACCCAGACTGAAGGATGGGAGAACCTGAACTCTTGGTGTTACTCCCTGAAGCTCCCAGGCCTTGCAAAGCTGCTTCAGGTCTTCACACCTGGCAATAAAACATCAGCACGGACCATCCCGTGAGTCCAAACTGGACCGGAAGATTGAGATAAAGGCGGCTGTGGCTGCCCTGCAGAGCCCTCAAGCTGGGGGGAAGAGCAAGAGGAGGAATNTGAGGGTTGAGATAAAGGCGGCTGTGGCTGCCCTGCAGAGCCCTCAAGCTGGGGGGGAAGAGGAAGAGGAGGAATGAGAAAGGAGGAGGAGGAAGAAGCACAATGTTTGTTGTGGTCTTGCAGATGAGGCTCCTGCCCAGTCCTGCAGGAGCCAGGGATGCCCCAACACCTCCCCTGGGCCGGGCCTCCCGAGGCCAGCAGGATGGTGCTGTGCTGGCAGCAGCCACAGAAGAGAAAAGCACTGCTGGGGGAAAGCCCTGGTGTGGGATGAGCAGGAGGGCTTCACCTGAAGCCACCCCCAGAGACCTCCCAGAACACAGTGATATTTGGTTGCCATCACCTCAGCAACACAAGCCCCACCCCTCTGACTCCACAGACCTCACCTCAGGCAGGGTGTTGGTTGTGTCCTTTGCTGGGCTACTTCTCTTACATTCCCTGTGGCCAGGACTATCTGGAGAGCAGCCTTAGCATCCCAAACCCTGCGTGTCTCGTGGGCTTTCCAGCTGCAGAGCCAGACAGCACAGCTCAGTGCCCATCAGCAGCCCCACAATAACAACCTGGTCACCTCCTGTGCCCTCCCAGACCTCACCTTTCACAGCTGCCAATTATCACCAAAGTTAAACAGTGGCTACGAGCAACTCCAACATAAAAAAACAGTACCACAGAAAAAAGCTAGAGAGAAGTCAGGAGCTGAGAGGGGTGGCAGAGAGAGAGAAAAACACTGCAGGGAGGAAAATAAATGGCATTGATTCTTCTGAGGCCCAGCTGTGGGGTGGTACAGAGGGTGAATCAGATCTGGCTGTGTTTGGACACCATGTTCCCCATGGTGCAGGAGCCTGCCAGCATCAGCTCTCCCTTGGATGGGCTTCTACAAGGATCTCATGAAACTTGTACCCCCAAATCCCTTGGAACAATCAGTGGAAAGGCTGGGGGTGGAGCCCACAGAGGTCAAATTAGTCTCCTTGCCTTTTACCCCTTCTTTTCCCACCAGAAGTGGTTCCTGGAGTGGTGAAACTGCTTACATGGATGCTCCAGCATGGGGGAAGCTTTTCCCCTCAGGTCTGGCCTGTGGAGACACAGAGCTCAGGATTTTCTGCAGCTGTAAATCAGGCAGTTCTCACCAATACAAATTTTGCTGTGAGTTGCAAGGGATTAAAAGGAAAAAAAAGAGGAAAAAAGAAAAAAGGAAATCACAGTTCAAACTCAGCCTTGGCCAAACTTGGTCCTTTTAAGGAAAGGAAATTACCCAGAGTCACCCTCGACAAACCTGGGGGCCTGATCCTGCTGCGAGGAATGTCTGTGCAAATCCAGAGTGGCTCTGCTGCCTGCTGGGGGTTACAGCAGCTGATCGAGGCTCCAGCCTCAGAGCAAAGCTCCTGGTCTCCTGCCAGGAGATGGAGCAGAGCTCACACCAGAGCAGCCTGAGAGCAAACTGGGGATTCAGAGGCAATAAACTGCAGAAAGATCTGACTCCCCCTTTCAAGAATTCACCCTTTCTGCTGAGCCATGTTCTGGAAGCACAAGCCCTGTTTTGCTGTGAGCTGTGGAATAAAACAGCTGTGTCCCTTGGCTGGACGGCTCTTCCAGGGGTGCCAGATGTTTTGCTTAGGACACGTCAGAAGAGCTTTGCTTGAGTTCAGGCTTTTTTTCCTCTCAGGCTGCTTGCAGGAGCTTCAGTGGGTTTTGGGGTTTTTTAATATTTGTTCTCTACCAGATTTTCACAGGAAAGCAATAGGGATTGGGAGCAAATTGGGAAAGGTCTGGTTTCACCCCAGCCCCTCTTTGTATAAATATTCTGTAAGGGAAAAGCTGGAATGATGAGTAAAACACTTGTGCTGCCTTTTCAATGGAATTAAGGGTCTGGATGTAACCCACTGTGTCCGCACGCTATGCTGAAGAGACCATCCTGGCACATTTTGGGGGACAGATCCCACAGATGCCTGACTGCCCCCAGCTCCCACAATGTGGGAATTTCAGCTGCCAAACCAGCCGTGGGGCGTTGTGGAAACAGCACAACAAGCAAGGTCCAGGACTGGCCCCAGCATCCCAGCCACCAAACCAAGGTGCACGAGGCCACACAGCTCCCTGAGGGGTCAGGAAGATGTGAAATGCCCAGGACACCACCTCTGGGAGGAGATGTCACCATCCTGGTGGGTAAGGCAGTTTTGGGGATGTCCCCAGAGCACGGCTGATACAGCCAGTGCAGGCTCTGGGTCACAGGGGCAGAGAAGGCCCACGGCACCTGGGTGCTTTGTGGCCAGTTTGAAGGTTTTACTGAAGGGCCATGCGTCGCTCACTGCAAAAGGGTTTTTTTCAGAGAAAGGAGGAGGAGCAGGGAGGCTGGGCAGCGGGGAAAAGGAGGAAAAATTTGGTGAAGGAGGAGGGGTGGCTTTCATGGCTCCGAGCGCCTGCGGAGTGCGCGGCAGCCGGGAAGGAGGACCCTGCCCTGCAAACAAGCTGCTTTTGTTGTGTCCCAGCCAGGCCTAAATTAAGTTTGACAGAAAGAGGGCATATTCCCCCGCGCCGGGGCAAGCCCTGGGCTTGGGCAGGGCCGGGCCGCCCTGAGGGGCCTCGGCCGTGCCAAACCTCGCCCCGGTGCGAGGCGCGAACCTGCACGAGGCCGGAGGAGCCGCACGGCCCGGGAACATCCCGAGCCTTCGCGGGGCTCCCTCCAGCAGCAGCCGGGAACATCCCGAGCCTTTACAGGGCTTCCTCCAGCAGCACCCAGCCCGGCCCCGAGGCCGCCATGGCTCCAGGAAAAGCCACCTCGGGAGCGCCCCGTCCCGCCCCGCTGCCGGGCATCTCCCAGCCCTGTGCCCGCCCGGGCACGCCGTGCCAGCGTGGGGAACCAGCCAGCTTCTAAACAGTTAATGCTGACAAAACCACGCGGCTGGAGTTCCCTCCTTCCCGGACCGCTCCTGGTGGAACTCACCCCCTTCAAATGAAATAAAATTATCGTCCTGCTCTGACCTCGCCCCGCTGTCCTCCCCGCTGCCCTCTCGTCCTCCCTGTCCGTGCATCCGCTCTTGCCGTGCCCCCACTCCGCGCTGGCGCGGCCGGGGCTGCCCGTGCCCAGCGTCTCCCACCACGTTTGCTCCGGCTGCCATGTTGAATTGCAAATCCGACATGATTCGACACATTCTCCCCCGTCGGTGGTGCCCGGTGGGGAACTAAAGAGGCACCCGGGAGACAACGCCCAGCTCCGGGTGGCTCTTGGGGATGTCCCGGGTGGTGGGGCGAGGGCAGGGAGAGAAATCACCCTCCAGTTCTGCTCCAAATGCTGCACGTAGGGACCTGCCTATCTGCTATACATCCCTCTCTAGGAGACCGATAAGTCGAGTGTTTTAGCACCAAGGGCCAGAGGACTCGGTGGGAAGGGATTCTGGGGAGAAGGCAGGTTACAGCAACAACAAAGCAATGGAGCAACTGGAGGAACAAAACATTATTTCAAATCAAAGGCAAAAAAACCCCAACCGCACGGACAAAAAAAAAAAAACCAACCAATATTAAGAGTGAGGTTCGATTTCGTACCAAGGCAGCAAGAGAGACGCACCGTGGAAGAGAGTGGTTTTGTTGTTGAGTAGTGGCTGGATTTAGCTCCGCTTATCCGGACAATCATCGGGGAAGGATCCTTTTCCGAGAAAGGCCAGTTTGAGTGAGACAGCTTTTTTTTTTCCCTTCTCTCGCTCGCTCTCTCCCCTTTCCTTCTCCTCGCAGCTCAATGCCAAGAAATGGGCGGTGCCTGGATGCCAGGCTCCATCCAAACGAGACACCCAAGGCCAACGGAGGCTGGCACAAAGGCGAGCTGGCAGGAATTCCTGCACTGGGAGCCGTGCGCCTGCGGGACGAGCTCGCCGCCTCCCAAAAAAATCAACCTCCGACACCGCCCGCTCCAGAAAGTTGCCCCATCAGGCTTGAAAATGCCCCATGAGGCTCAAGCACAGGGCAAAAAAAAAGGACAAGGGGAGGAAAAAAACCCCCAAGACCCCTCTTTGCATCGACGCAGGTTAAACAAAAGGCCTGGGGAGGTGGATTATTTTTTTCCGCCCTCCCCATGCTCCTTTTCCCGCCTTCCCATCCCTCTCCGCCCTCCTCTTGTCCTCCATCGTTGTCTCCCTCGCTCGCCGCCCAGGCGTCCAGGCAGAAATGAGCCCTTGGCTCCCTCCTTCCTGGTTTTAGCACGACAGGAGGTGGCAGGTCCTTGAATAGGAACACACACACCCAATGCGAGAGGGACCCAATGGGGGCAGAAAGAAAAGAGGACAAAATATATATATATGTACATACGAACAACAACCCACCCGCCATGGAGGACGGTTGGGAGCAGTTGCTGCCGAGGGTGGTTTGGGTGCCAGGGGGTATTTTTGGCCTTATTTTGTTGCTGCCCAAGCACCTGGGTCGTGCCGATTGTAAAAGGGAGTCGCAGCGGGTTGGGGAAGGGAGCGGAGGGGGGGCAGCTGGGGTTGGTAGTGCTGCTGGGGAGATGCCAAAAAACCAAAACAAAACACGTTTTCATTTTGTCTGCACCAGCCTGGGCGCAGGCGAGCACGGGAGAGAGGGAGGGAGAGGGAGGCGCACGCCAACAGAAAGCCGCCGTGCTCAGACGCGGGCCTGCGGCCACGTCCCTCCGCAGCCGCCCCAGCAGCCGTTCCCGCTCCCTCGTCCCCCTCTCCCTGCCCACCCAGCTTCGCCTGCCAAGTCCGAGTTGGCACAGCTCCCCCGGCTGCGCCGAACAAAGCCGTCACCCATCCCCGAGCCGGCGCTGACAGTAAGCAAAGTGACAGGCGCATCTTCCGCATGTTAATCCAAACGGAGAGAAGGCGAGCGAGCAGCAGAGGCCCCCCCCGTGCCATGCACACACATCCCCCCCGCCACCGAGCCACCCACGCCACCCTTGGCACCCGACGGCCCCGGTGGCCTCGTGCAGGGATGGCGAGGCCCCCACCGGCGGGAGCACCGAAGGCTCCTCGTCGGCGAGGCTTAAATCGAGCCGAAGCCCTGCTCGGCGGGCAAACGAGGCCACTCGGCATCTGCTGTACCTGTTCCCGCTGCCTTCATCTCGCCTTGGAACCGTGACAAGAGCGCACTCGCCTCTGGTGGGCTCTCAAAGCCGCGGGTCTGTAACCCTTTGCAGGAAGTTGGCACCGATCCCAGGTAGGACTTTACTCCCCGGCTCTCGCTCTCTCCCCCCACCTCCGCCTCCCGCTCCCTCCCCTCCGCTCCCCCACCCATCCTGTCCCTTGGGCCCCTCTTGCGTCCCCCAAAACACCAGCCGGCCCCCGCTCCCCCTGCGCTGCTCGCCCGCCTCGTTGGCTGGGGGTAGCGTGGGGGGCGGCCGACGGCTGCTGGGTGCCCACCGAGCCCTCGTGCCCACCGCCCTTGCACACATACCCTGGAAAGATGACCTGGGCAAGACAGAGAACAACAACTTCCTGCTCCGGCTCCCTAAAACGCCTGTTTCCACGCAGGGGTTAGGCAGCGCGGCGAGACGGGGGGAGCTGGGAGGAGGTTTGGGGGTTTGTCGTCATTGAACCAGGCTTTTTTTCTTTTCCTCTTTTTTTTTTTTTTTTTTTTTTTTTTTTTTTTTTTTTTTTCCCCCCCCCTTTTTTTTTTTTTTTTTTTTTTTTTTTTTTTTTTTTTTTTTTTTTTTTTTTTTTTTNTCTATTTTTTTCCTGCCTTTTTTCCCTTTTTTTATGCCTTTTTTTTTTTTTTTGAAACATATATTTTTGCCCTGCAGTCCAAACCCAACACGAAGGGAAAGGAGGGGAAGAGAAATCAAATGGGAAGAGAATAGCTCCAAGTCGGCAGGACAATGCACGGGAAACGGGGAGATTAGTGTAGCTCTCGAAATCCATCACGCCCGCCCCGTTTCTGAACCGTTCGCCCCCGCGCCTCGTCTTTTTTAATTCTCCCAGCTCCTGAATTATTCCAGTCCACGAGCGGGAGGGGAGCGCACAGTCCAGAGTCCCTCAGAGCTGCCAAGAGCATTGCAACAGGAAAGAAAGGAAGCGGGAGAGGGAGAGCCAGGCAGAGCCCTCACAATCGAGCAGCGAGAAGAGCAAGGAAAAATTAACATCCAATTAGTGCCGTGTTTAACGAGGGAGACAGAGGCGGCTGTTGTTTTATTGCCCTGTTCTTTTCAGGCGCATCTGACAGGCAGCAGGGAAGGCACCCCTGCTCCGAGTGACGTCATCATATTTTATTTTTTAATTATTCCCCCCCCNAGAGCCCTCACAATCGAGCAGCGAGAAGAGCAAGGAAAAATTAACATCCAATTAGTGCCGTGTTTAACGAGGGAGACAGAGGCGGCTGTTGTTTTATTGCCCTGTTCTTTTCAGGCGCATCTGACAGGCAGCAGGGAAGGCACCCCTGCTCCGAGTGACGTCATCATATTTTATTTTTTAATTATTGTCTTTCCTCCTCTAAGTTTCGCACAGACGATCTCGGCAACTCGGCCAGGGAAATTCGGGACTTTCTCGCATTCAAGCAACCAGCTCCCCCCTCCACCTCCAGCCTCCCCCCTTCCACCGACAGCAACCCCGGAAAAACAACAGCGCCAACCCACCCCAAAGTCTTTGTTCTTCCAAAAACAAAAGAAAAAAAAAGGAGGAAAGAAAAAAAATCAGCGTTGGGATGAGAGCTGGAGGGAGCCTGGAGGAGGTTTCTCCGCGTGCGTGTCCGAGTGTGTGCGTGCGGCGCTCGGTCCCTCTCCCGTCCCTCTCCCCAGACGCTCGCTCGCCTTGTAAAACTTTGCTGCATGTGACGCTGCTCCGGCCTCCTCTGGCAGCCTGACAAGAGCCGCCCGGCCGCAGAGCACAGGCAGCTTTTCAGGGAGAAACTCCATTCCGAGGGATGGGAGCGTTCACGTGTTTGCAGCGAGGGCCAGCGCCTCGAGCCAGGCCCGCAGCCGCGGCGATGCCGACCCTCGCCACGCCGGCCCGGCCTGGGCTCACAGCAGGGGGAGAGGGGCCGAGGTTAAAGCTGGGGAGACTTTCCCCTCCTGCCCCCCCCCGGGATGGGGGACCCAGTGCGGTGTAAGTGCTGAGGGAGGTGTGCAGGGATCACGGTGGCTGCAGGGAAACGAGTCTGACCTTGTGCTGACCTTGTGCTGCCACCTCTTCCCCAAAAGACCCAAATCCCCTCAGGGTGGGATGAAAGACCACCGGCTCCCCCTGAGAGCACTGTCCAGGAGGGAACAGAGCAGCTTAGTTTAGGGGGATTTGAGGGAGTTTACCCTAAACTCCCTCAAGCAGGAGCATGGAAAGCAGTTTTCCCACATCCTTGCCATCCTCTTACCAGCCATGAGTGATGGACGGAGCAGTCACTGTCAGCGTGGCAGGTCAGGCCGCTGTGCCAAGCTGTGCCCCTGTGCTCTTTGTGGCTTCTTCTCCTTGTTTCCAGACGGGATTTTCCTTATCCAGGGGGGAATCCATGAGGACCTGGCTCCTCCATCATCCCCCATTTCCAGTGAAGGCCATCCCAGGGGATGAGGCTGTGTGAAGACAGGGACAGGTCCAGGGCCATCGTGCTGCTGCTGCCTGGGTCCAGTCCAAGTCCCCACCCTGAGCATTTCCTGGCACCAGCCGGCCCCACCACCCCGGCAGCAGGATCTCCTCTGTGAGGGTTATTATTTTTTACATATATATTTTTTTTTAAGGAATTATTTGCCTACGTGGAGCTCGGCGCTGCGGGAGAACAGAGCAAACAGCCTTATCGAGGGCAGCTGTGCCACGGGGCACTTCCTCATGCGTGGCTGCAAGATGGGGCCCTCCACGGCTGCAGGGGAGGGCTGGCAGCCCCTGGCCTTCCCACTGACCAGACACCAGGGAGACACCAGGCACCATGCAGGCATCGGGAGAGCTCTCTGGGATGCCTCCCTCCCAGCTCCACGGCAGGAGAGCGGCACGGCCAGGAGGGGGTTTGGACTGAACTGAGGGGTCTTCAGCAGAATGGCTTTGCAGGGGAAAGGGGAGGATGGAACATTTGCTCTGAGCTCAGCTGCACTTCCCTGGGCACAAAGGCTCATCTCGCTGCTTCCCAGATCCTGCCAGACTCGAGCATCCATGCCCAGCGGAGACACAGACCAGCCTTGACCTGAGATTCCCTCTCCTGGCTGCTGTCGCTGCCTCCCTTCTCCCCCGGGCAGCTGGGAGCAGATGAGGCCAAAGTCCCAGCAATCTCAGTTTTCCACTGGAGGCTGATAAACGGCGCGGGCATGGAACGGCAGCGATCCCCACCCAGCCTGGCTTTGTGCAGGAGAGTCAATATTTAAACCAGAGTTTGTTTCCTGGGCAGACAGGGCAGCGCCAGTGGGAGAAACCCCCGGCTCCATCCCGGGCACCAGACCCAAACCTCCTCCTCCACCCCTTCATTTGTTCTCCCGACCACATGTTCCCCCCTGGATCCCCTCTCCTGTGGGATTTGGGCCCCATCCCCCTCAGCTGGGATACCTGAGCACCAGCTGCAGGGCCAGGCACTGACTAATGGGTAGCAATTCAAGGGAGAGGGATGCCCAGCCAGGGTTTGGGTTGTCTCCTTGCCTCCTCCTGGTGCAGACATTTGTCCTTGTGCTGAGGCCCCTCAAATGAAGCATGGGACAAGAAGAATCAGGAATAAAAATAGGAGGTGAGGAAATATTCGATCATCCTAAGAATGGCAGCCCCTTGCTTCAAAGTAAGGCAGTGCACTGAAAGCTTTGAAACCTGGTTTTCATTTAAATTGAGCAAAAACTACAGTCAACTGTTGGGTTTTCAGCCAAGTTTGTGGGCCCTGATGAACTGGGCAGAAATTACTGGCAGGATGCATCCACTGGTGCAGCTTTAGGTAAATCCCTTAGGTAAATTCCTTAGGTAAACTCCTCAAAGGACAGGAAATAGCACTTTTCCCTGCAGTGGCTGCAGTCAGGCTGTGCAGAGGCTGCAGGAGGTTTGACAGGCATGTGAGCAGCAGAAGGTGGCTTTAATTTGGAGGGCAAAGGTACATGTTCCTGAGCAGGTGCTCTGTGACCTGGCAGGTGCAATGCCCTGTGTTGGAGCAGGTCATAAAACAAGGTGATTAAAGGCTGGTGGGGAAGGAGGGAGCTGTGAGGGGGAGATGGAATGGCTGAGCCCACCTGACCAGTCTGACAGCAGCAAAGGGTCTCCATCACCCCTTCCAGAAGACCTCAGGGTCAATTTTAACTCCAAAAACCTCATTCCATATATATTGTTTCAAGCACCCAAGCCCTTTGCTGCCGCCACCCTCGCTCCAGGTGCACCCACTTCAGTTTGCTCAGCCTAAATATGCCCACCTTCTGTGGAGGTGAGAAAAATCAGGAGGAATCTGAATTTTAAACAGCTGGTTTAGCCCCTGATTTGAAGAAAAGACCAAAGGAAGTGCCTGTCTTAAACTGAAACCTTCCCTGAGGGAGCACATTATGGAGGGGAAAAAAAAAAAATCACAAAACAAATCACAACCCCCCCCCCCCAAAAAAAAACCAAACCACCCAATAGTTGTTTTATAACTGTATTTTGGAGCATAATTAAATCCTCTTTGAAATCATCTCTGGTATTAGGGAACAGGTCCATGCATTATTTAACTGTAACACAAACTGGGAGCGAGGGAGGACAGACAGGACCAACTTCACGACACTGAAGGGAGCTGGGTGGGGGCTGCCAGTCCCAGCACACACCACCACTGTCCTGCAAGCCCTGCCTGGGGGTGTGCATCGACCCTGCCTGCTGGAGAAAGAACCCCCTGTGATGGCAGGAGGCCCAGGATGAGATGTGACCCCAGCTGCTGCTGCTGCAGCACATGGGAACCTGCTCAAGGAATGCTAAACCTCTTCCCAGGGAGTGCAGCACCACCTCTGTGCAAAAGACTGCTTCGTGGGGAACTGAAATGGGGGAAATCTGCCTGGCTGCCATCACAGCACAGACTGGTGCAAACAAACTCTTGTCTGGGCAGCTGAGCATCCATCCTGCCCTGGTGAGCTCTGCTACACACAGAGCCAGCCGTGCTCCACAGAGCACCAGGAACCTTCAAACCTGATGCCTCGCCAGCCTTTGGCCAGCTCAAGGTGTGTCCCTTCATTGCAGACAGCCCTGGATGGCTGCCCTGCTGCAGGAGGGGCACAGCTGCTTTGTGTGCAGCTCTCAGGTCCCAGCAGCTCCGTTTCCATCAGCAGGAGCCCAGCAGGGCTGGCTGGGAGATGCCCCTCGGTGCAGCCAGGCCAGTCCCACCAGCAGCTGCCCTCCCCTGAGTGTGTGCAGGCTGCCTGCCCAGCCCACAGCTCTGCTGGGTGTATCCTAACACAGCCCATTCCATGATTGAAATCCTGCCCAAAGCAGCACCACTGGCAGTGCCCGTCCCTTCCCAAGGGCTCTCTCTGTGCCCACATCCCATCGCTGCCCTGGGCTGGACCCGTCTCTTTGGGACTCTCCTGCTCTTTGCAGTGGGACTCTGCTTCCCTTCCCTGTTTTGATCCTAGAATTTCCTTTTCATGCCCACGGGAGGTGGGATGCTCCTGGGTGTTCAGGTACCCTCAAACCTTAAATATGGATGCCAGGTTGATCTTGCCCAGGATGAGCTACCTGCCAGGCAAAGGTGCTCTCTCCAGAGAGGATGAGGCGGGACGCTGTCACCTGGCATAACCCTCCCAGGGAGGTGACCTTGGATCTCCTGCTGCTTTTCAGCTCAGGCAGAACAAAGCAGTCTTTTGTCCCTGCAGCTCATGGCTGGCTCCTTTAGTACCTGGGCATTTTCTGGATTCCTGGACTTCCCCAGCAACCCCAGAGCTACAGCCTGGACCAAAGAGACAACGGCTTTCTGCTCTCTCTGCTATACATCCCAGTCGAGACAGCCATGAGGATGGAGCTTTGGTCCAGCTGGAGCCTGAGCCAGATGTCCAGAAGTCTGTTCCTGGCCTTGCTGGAGAGGAGGTGTCAGTTCTGGCACCATGGACTTTGGATCAGAAAGTAGAAATATACAGATATCGAAACAAGCTTGGGGTTTCTTGAGGAGTCCACGCTGATGAGCTCTCCCTGCCGAGGCGTCAGTCGATGGGGAAGGAGGCGGCTGGGACAGGCGCCCTGCGGAACAGCAGGCTGGAGCCACGGAACAGCTGCCCCTGAGGAGGAGAGCCCGGGGTCAGGGCAGCCTGAGACCTGCCCAGGGAACTGCAGCTGTTTTAGCAGGGCCCGACTCCATGGCCATGGCAGGGCTGCAAGGCCTGGGCACCCTGGGCTGCTCCGCAGGACAAAGTGAGGTTCCAGCCCTGTGGGTGCTGGAGTTGAGCATTTCCCCCAGGGGTGACAGATGCAGAGGGGCACAGACTCTGCTGTGTGCAATGTGTGGGATAAAAGCTCGCAGCTGCAAGCTGGGGGTGTGCAATGGGCAGAGCAGCACTGCCATGCTGGTACCAGTGCCAGAACTGGAGGGAGAGAAGCAGGCTACAGAGCATGGCAAGGATGCAGCACAGGCACTTTTGGGGAATGCTGGAGCCTCGGGAAAGGAGCAGAGGGAGCCCAAAGCCCCGTGTGTGCCCTGCTCCCTCACCTGAGCACTGAGGTACCTCCAGCAGTGGATCCAGGATGCAAAGGCAGGAGCGTAGGGAGGGAGGCCGGCGCGCAACCTGCACGGCAACAGGGAACAGCTGAGGTGGCTGTGTCACCTTAGCCACACAGGTAACCAAAGAGCAGCGGGAACACGGGGACAGTGTCCCCACCGGGCTGGCGGCCAAGTGACAGCTCGTTATTTACAATGCAGCAGATCTGTAATTTAATTACCCTGGAGTGCACAAACAAGGACAGTTACCTGGAGACTTTGAGAGTCCAGGACCGTATCTACACCTTCAAAAACCATCAGATACTGAGAAAACATGGCACTAGACCTGGATCCCGTGCCGTTCCCATCAGCAAAAATGCAGAAGACTTGCAGCAGTGCAACTGGGAAGGCAAGCTTGGTCCTGCTCCTGTCTGCTCCCATGGCTGCTGTCAGAGCTCTGCTTCCCTCGTGCTGCTCCCTGGAGCCAGCACTGTCCCTTTGATCCCTGTGCCTCCAGCTCAGCTCAGGTCGGACCACACCACCACAACTCTCCCGATTTCTCACCACCTGAGCTTTTCTGCTGCTCGTGTCTGTGCCCTCTGATCTAAAATTATAAGCAACCTGGGACAGGAAACGAGCCAGCTCTGCGAGGTGCCACAGAGTTTACGGGGCTGTAGGAAAGCTTTACGGTCGTTAGCAGCCCATTCCGACAACAAGGGGCTGCAAGAAAGGAAGGGAAAGCTTTAGATCTCAGTGTGAAGGACATACCCACAGTTGTTCACTGCCATGAGATCTCCCACGAGAAGGAACGGGTACGTCAGCATGCTCACGGCGATCTGAAAGCACAGAAAACCAGCAGCCTCTCTAATGCTCCCCATGTCAAAAACGCTATTTCCAGTTTTGCATGTTAGCAGAGTTATCCTTGGATAAGGGATGTCAGGTACAGACCAGCCTGTGTCCCCAGAGCACGAGCTCTCAGCCCGGAGGTGGCAGGAGGAGGGGAGAGGACACGGCAGCTGCCTACGTACCCCCATCACGAACTTGGTGTAGCTCCGGATCACCGATGCCTGGCTGAACTGCAGAGAGAAACCAAAGGCGTGTTGTGGAGCAGGGGGGTGACACCAGGCTGGCACTGCCATTATGTGACATCCCCCGAGCCTGAGGCGAGGGGCAGGGGACGAGGCAGAAATACACGGAGAGCAGCTGCATTCCAGCTGAGAGTGTGGGAAGGCATTTGGGGAGCCGTGATCCCCCAAAGTGCAGGTGAAGCACAGCCCTGAGCAGACACAGAGCCTCCAGCACTGTCACAGGGACTTCCCCAAAGCCCGGGGTCTGTATTAAATCAGCCCCTGCTCCCCAGTAACTCCTTCCCACTGCAGGTGCTTGGCCCAGACCCCAAGCCCTCCCTCAGGCACTTCCACTCACGTTGTCATCCACAGCGTAGGTGTTGATGAAGTGAGCCAGGAGGTTGCAGCACCAGAGGAAGATGACATCCCCCAGGATGTGAGGGACTAACCCACTGCAAGGGCAAAAGGAGGGGTGTGAGGTGCAGGAGGGTCCCAGTGCCACCTCCTGAGGTGCCCAGCCCTCCTTCCCTCCACCAGCTCACAGGAACTCCACTCCCCCAAAATGAAATTTTTACTTTGGGAGGAACTGAAAAGGGAGATTTCAGGGAAGAGCTCTCTCAGCCTTCAAACTTGGTACTACACGTGCTGCTCTGGCTGGAAAGTTTTTGGGATCTGTTTTCGGGGCATGACTCAAGTCCCCTTGTTCTATCCCAAATCCCTTCTCAGCCCAGCTCCTGCTGAGAAACCCCACCAAGACACAGACGAAGTGGTTTCCACTTCTTAAGATGCTCTTTTGGATGCAGAAATTCATCTCTTTGTGGAATCTCCCTTCTTTTAGAAATCAAAATGAGAGGGGTTGTTCCTGCACAACCTGCTCTGCTGAGAAGTGGAGTAACTGGGGGAACACTGATTTTTCCCAGTCCCTGCTGCCCCCAGGAGCACAGTTCTTTGGTTAATGCCTCCCACTGACACACTGGAGCTCCCAGCAGCACCAGCACTGCCAGCTTTTGCAGGTAATAGCACTAAAACCTTAACAAAATATTCCAGAGGGTTTCTCCAGTTTGTTGGTGCTTCTGCAGCATCTGCTGCAGCAGTTTAGGGCTTCCTGCTTTTGCAGGGGTTGTTCCACTGCAGAAGGATCCAGGTGTGTGTTGAACCTGTGTTTCACCAGCAGATGTGGTCAGTTCTGAAAAGGAGCCTGTCAAGAGCCCCACAAGTGTTTGCTGAGTGTTTGCTGGAAAGAGCCACCTCCAGGCACATTAATCTGAGCCTTTTGTTTCTTCCCAAACACGACGCTGCCTCCTCAGTGCAAGGGGCCACTTTGTTTCCTGCTGTGGCTGCTGCAGCAGCAGAGCAGCAAGTGGGGCTGGTTTTGGGAACAACCTGTGCACTGTTAAGGCCCCAGCAGCCCTGGGGATGCAGCTGAGGTCTCAGGGGCCAGGCACAGCAGAAACCTTCAACAGAAGATTCACTGGCTTCAAAGATGTGATACATGAGAGCAGCAGACAGGACAAAGAAATCAAAGCTCTCTGGACCCAAAGAGATGTTCTGCTTTGTGTTTGGCTTTCAGCCTTTGTAAAAACCATCCTTTCTCTAACTCAAAGTTAAGTCTGAAGCTCCTGAGCTGCTGCAGATACAGAGCCTAATAAAGTCCAGAAGCAAAGGGCTGGGCCAGGGCAGCCCCATAAGGAAAACCTCACCCAACTGTTGATAGAGTCAGACTGTTTATTCCACTTCCAATACGGATCCCATCCCCTTCTCCCTTCCAAAGTAATGACAGCTGCTGGCCCTGAGCTGGATGACTGGAAACCAGGGGTCTGAGAGCTGCAGAAAGGAACTAAAAAAAGCCAACAAGCCAAAGGCATCAGGCCTGAAAACGCCTCCTGGAATTCCAGCGCTGCCTTTACTACTATTGACATAAAAAAGTGAGCACTGCAATTCTCACACCTGCTGAGATGTCCAAGATCTGAACTGGGAATATTTTTGGAGGATGATGAAAAGCTGGAACAGCAGCAGGCAGAAGAGGAAGCCTGAATGACGTACAGTAATGTGACCCCACAGCAGAATCCCCAGTGCAAAGGACAAGCTATCCTTGAGCTGACCATGCCCAGCAGCTTTGGAGCTCAGGGAACACCTTCCTGGGCTGGCAGGAGCCTGTTGCAGACATGAGGGGAAGGGAGATAAATCCATTCTTGAAAAGTCTTTATCTCTAGCCAGGCACACACGCAGAGAGTGTGTGCCACTGTTATTGGTGGGGGTGGTTGTAAGGCCATGAGAAACCAGTGCACTGCCATGATTTTAGGGCAGTGGGTGTGCTGGGATTGCACCAGGGCTGAGAGGAGAAAACCAGCAGTTTGGTCCTTCAGATGCAGTTTGTGATCCCCTCACAGCAGTGGGATTTCCTAACAGGGTTATAGAGCATGTAGAACTTCAGAGCCCTCCTGAGACAATTTGGGTTGTGTTAAAGCCTTTCCTGAAAACCATTAAGTTTCATTAGGCTACCAGCAGTGTTTATTTTATGTGGGTGGAAGGGAATGTGGCGGCTTCTTTCAGATCACTTCCCTGGGAGGTGGAGGGCTGTGAGCAGACTGCCCCAGCCATGCCCCACTCACAGGGACCATCCCAGAGGATCCTATGTTTAGTGGAGCAGATTTGGAGCTGCACAGCTCAGCTGAGAAGCTGTGGGCTGTCAAAGGAAGAAGCAGTGACACTCAGTGGGTGGGGTCTCTGCAGATCCCTGGCCATTTCCCCTTGGAGAAGGACAGTGTGAGACCCCCTGTGATTGCTCCCCTCTTCCTGATGCATTCAGGTTTCATCTGGAGGCCCATATTTTGTGACTGCAGAGCCAAAGGCATCCTGAAAACCCCTACAGAAATTCCAGAGCTGCCTTTACTATTATTGACATCATAAAGTGAGTTATCTCCCCACCAAGAGCAGAGACAGCAGGTGGTTCTGCTTTTATGTAGATGTGAAAAAGGCAGGAAGCATTAATTAAGGGTTCAAGCAAAAAGGTGTCCACTAAATTTCCATTTCAGTGATGCACCAATTTGCCAGGCTCTGTAAGCAGCTGGAAACACCTTTCAGCTCCTCCTGGTGCAGGCACCACCACACTCCAAGCACACAGGTAAACCTGCTCATTACAAGCACCCACGGTGCTCTGCAGAGGAATATGCTGCTTATCCAGGCCCTGGATTTCAATTCAACAAGGGAACTTACTTTGTTGCACTTGATCTTGGTGCCTGTTGCACAAACAAATGCTTTGAAACACTTCACTGAAACACAAAGAAGCACCAAGGGAAAAAGAAAGATAAGAAAAAAAGGAGCTTCCTCTGGGCTCTGAAGGTTTGATTGAAGATAAGATCTGGGGCAAATGTAATGGTCAAACTGGAGTGCTGTCAAAGGCACAGATTTAATCGTGGGAGTCCCTTGGTCAGACAAGGTTTCAGCTCTGTGTTACTCCAGCTGGGGTTGGCAGAGCTGCCTGGAGAGCCATCAGTGCCTTCAGGCTATGGGAGAAAGTATTTAAACAACAACTCACGTACACAAAGAATCCCAGGATGCCTTCTTCCTTAAATATCCTGCCAATGGCACTGAACACACCACTGCCAAGAAAGGAAAAGAGCTGTGAGTGTGCAGAGTTGTTCCACCTCTGCCCTGTGCAACTTCACACGCATCCTGCAGCCCCCAGCCATGGCAGTGCCTCCCCAGCCATCATTCCAGCAGAAGGCAGCTTGTTCTGCTTATTCTCCTCAGACCAGGCAGGCTTGAGGGAAGGAAGGTCGTGTCTGTACTCTGCCAGTCTGCAGTGACACCTGGGAGAACACCCAACCTGCACACAACTGTTCAGTGCTGAAGGCACAAGAGCTCTGCGAGGCTTTGTGAGTGGGTACAGATGTTGTGTGGTATGGTTTGATGTGGCTGATCCAAGCCCAAGAACCCTGTTCTGCCTTTGGGAACTCGAGCTGGCTGTTGTGGGCTGGCTGCAATCCTGCCTAGCGTGGCTCCACGTCACTCCTCAGGCAGTTTTGCACTGCAGAGAGGCAGCTGGTACTGCAAAAGGCTTGGAAAAATTTTACAGACTAAGCAGGGCTGCAGCAAAGCTTTGTTATCTACTCTGCCTCCCTGCTGCCTTCCCATTCTATTAACAGCCAAAGGAGAAAGGCGGGAGACTCGCTGTGTGATCAGCAAGGGTGACACAGCCCCAAACCCCACGGGCACAGGGTGGCACAGAGGCACGTCAGGGACAGAGCCCAGCCTTCCCACATCCCTTCAAGTCCCAGTCACCCACCCTGTAAGCACAGCTCAGATTCTCTTCTCAGCCTCTCAAGCCTCCTGGATAACCCTATTCCCCATGGCACCCCAGACCTCCCCAGCTGCAGCCACTCACCTGTATTTGACTTCCCGGCCTATGAACTGGACCATGCAGCGCATGGAGATCACTGGGAGGAAAGAAACACAGGGCTGATAGACAAACAAATCCAGTTTGGGTCGTAATGGATGTGAAGGAAAATGAAACATGACCCTTCTGCTCTCCCTCAACTCACAGCATCTCCAGCTCCTCTCAGTGGTCATCAGCACTGCAAGACTCATTAGAAACTGGGGCCTTTCCTGAGCCTGTAAGTGGTGGGAAGGATTTCAGAGGATCACAGAGAGGTTTGGGGTGGAAGGGACCTGATAGATCTTTTTCCAAACCCCCTGGCATGGGCAGGAACACCTTCCACTAGCCCAGGTTGTTGCAAGCCCTGTCCAGCCTGGACACTTCCAGGGATGGGGCAGCCACAGCTTCTCTGGGCACCCTGTGCCAGGGCCTCCCCACCCTCACAGGGAAGGATTTATTCCCAATAACCCATCTAACCCAGCTCTCCAGCAGTGGGAAGCCATTCTCTGTGTCCTGTCTCTCCATGCCCTCATCCAAAGTCCCTCTCCAGCTCTCTTGGAGCCCCTTTAGGCACTGCAAGGCTGCTACTGGCCCTAAGCCCAGTGGGATCTCTAGGACAAGGTCCTGCATGAGTGGAAAGAGAGACACTTGGTGCTCAGCTGTGTTAGTGCCTGAAGGCAAACCCCAGCCTCATATGACAGAGAAGTGTCATAAGAATCATCCATCCCCCTGAGTAAGCAGGGTTTGGGGTGATGCCCAGGTGAGGGGGCTGCCAGCCAGGGCACAGGACTCACCGTGCAGCGGGTGTGACACGACCCGGGACACACACTGCATCATCATCTCGTGGGACGTCTGGGGAGGGAGGAGAAAACACCTGTGAGGAAAGCTGTGCTGCTCCTCCTGCACGGCCCAGGCCCTTTCCCTCAGGGTGGGGAAACACATTTTGGGTGTTTCTCCCTCCTCTGAGATCTGTTCCTGTGGCAAACCTCTGCTCCTGTGAATTATTTCATGGATGGACACAGAATGGCCACTAAACTTCCCACCCCAGTTTCTCTCCAAGTAATTTCATCCACATCCCCAGGGACCTCCCCAACCACTCATTAATGGGCAATATCCACTTCTCACCTCTCTGACCACTTTCCTAAGGGAAGTTTTCACATCATCCTTGTTAGACACGTGCTCCATGTCTTCCAGTGGAAAAGCCTGAGTGGAGAGGGAAGAAACATGGTCAGAACTGACGGAGATGCTGACCCACAACATCTGAGGACAGGGGGAAACCATGAAAAGGACAAGACAAACAGGCAAGAAGGAATACAGGAGAAGAAAGGAGAGAAAGTAAAACAGAGGAATGGAGGAGTCACAAAACTGCTGACAGACACAAGGCAAGGGGATGCCAAATTAAATTAAAATGGTTTAAAAATAAAAGAATGCTCTAGGGATAAGGACTATTCCCTTAGGAGATGGAGAAGGATGGGTGCATCAGTCCTCCTGTGCAGCCCTGGCTGGCTGCAGGCACTTGCTGCAGTAGCACTGACCCTGCAGGTGATTAATGGAGAGAGAAGCCACCCTTACCTTCTTCACACTCTCCCTGGTGATGGTTGATAAAGTGCTTGAGATGAGGCGAGGGGTCAGGCCACGGAAGAGGCCTCTCTTCCCATCCACTTCCACGATGTGTCTGGCTGGGTGGGACAACACCAGGCTGCTGTCAGTCAGAGGGGACAATGCCTGGAGAGCACCCAAACAGCCCCAGGGCTCAGCCAAAACCACACCTGGCTCAGCTCAGCAGGGCAGCCCCTCCACAGCCCCCTCCAGCTGATTTATTGTAACAGTCCTAAATGAACTTCTTACTGGAGGACAAGAATTCTCTCTCTCTGTCATCAGCCTGATCTGCAAGGACAGCTCCAATATTCTGGGCTACTCTTTGTCTTTTGATGGTTTTGCTCACCTGAAAGGGCTCCAAGGCAGTCTGGACTGAACCAGGCAGGGGGGATCATCCCATGTGCTCTGTGCTGTCACCTGCTCCCTGCCCTCCAGGAAGGGCTGACTCAGGGTTCATGTGGATCTCACAAACCCATGCTCAGCTCCTGCCCCACCACCTTCTCCCAGGCAAACCTCCTCGGGTCTCCAGTTGCAAAACAAACCCAGAGATCCCATTTCTCCTCACATTTAATGAGGTGGGATAGAATCCACTACGTGCTGGTGGCTACTGACTGCTCCTGGCCCCTGTCCTGCGCTGTCCAAGCGAAGCCAGGTGGGCTCTGCCCCTCCCCATCACCCAACACTGCCCATCTGCTTGGAAACTGCATCTTCCAAAGGGCAGCACTGGAGCATTTCCAGCCCTGGGTGGTGTCCCAGGATGGGCTTCCAGTGCTCCCATCCTGCTCCTGTGCTGGTTCCACACCCCTGGCTGTTTTTGGGATTGGCCCAGCTCAGCTGTCAGGACAGTGCATTCCCCTTCCCCACAGCAAACCTGCTGTGACAGCAGGTCACAAAGCACTCACCCACCTCTCCCGTGCTGCTCCACCCACAAAAAGAGGAAAATACTATTTTTTTTCCTTCTAAACATATTACCTGCCCTTTTCTTGGTATTTCTGTCCCTTTAGGGCTCCATCTACAACACAAATGAGCAGGGCAGGGGGCAGGTTATTCCAGGGCTGTTTTGGAGCAGAAGGGAAGCATTCTGCAATCTCCAAAACACACAAAACCCTCCTACAACAAGCCTACACCACCTGAACCCCCCAAACCCCTCCACCACGGTGCAAACCCAGAGCAATGTGCCACAGGAACACGATGCAGCACCAACACCCAGCAACAGGCACATAAATCTGACAGCCTTGCAAGGAGTTGTGGTGGTTTATGCCTCTCTACAGCTTGGGGATGATCCCAAGGGGATGTGGGAGGGCTGCTGGGGGTCAGCTCAGTCTGCCTGGCAGCTCCCAGCCCTGATTGCCCAGGGCAGGACCTTGTGCTGGCAGGGAGGGACAGTCACTCACCGTAGGTGAAGAAGCCGGGCAGGTACAGGACCTTCCTTCCCAGCACATTTCTTCCAATGGTGGGAGGCAGTGGCTCATGCCCAACCTGAGAGGGAAACCTCGTGAGCAGGTCTCTGTTCTGGTGTTCCCAAAGTCCCTGGGATGAACAGGATTGATCCCAGCATCCTCCCCCATCACTCTCAGGCACTCCTTTCCCCATTTCATGGGGTCCTCCACCCTCCCATTTTATGGGGTCCCTAGGTTACAGGGGATCCTCCACCCTCCCATTTTCTGGGGTCCCTGTTACTGAGAGGGTCTTGGGGTTTCCTATCCCTCCTTATATGGGAGGCCCTATGCCAGAGGGGTAATTTTATAGGGGTTCCCAGATTCCTGGGTGTCCCCATTCCCTGTCATAGGAGGGGTCCCAACGCCCCACTACAAAGGAGCCCCCACTGTATAGGGAGCCTCACCCCTCCACACATGGTGTCCCCTATTCCCTATATAGGGTGTCCCTGTTCTAGAAGGCATCCTCACCTTCCTATTATATAGGACCCCATTTTTATATAGGGTCTGCCAGTGCATAGAGGACCCCGTCCCCTCACATATGGGGCACTCCAGTACCCAGATGTCCCTCATTCTATATGAGTTCAGGGGGTCTCGATATAATGGGGGGGCTGCAAATACAGTGACCCCCAGGGCACGGAGGCCTCCACAGGGGCACGGAACAGGAATCCACTTCCACCCTTACCCTGGGGTCCCGATCCCCCATCACACACAGGGACCCCACCCCGTTACATATGGGGGTCCCGATCCCCCATCACACACAGGGACCCACCCCGTTACATATGGGGGTCCTGATCCCCCCATCACACACAGGGACTGCAGCCCATTACATATGGGGGTCTCGATCCCCCATCACACACAGGGACCCACCCCATTACATATGGGGGTCCCAGTCCCCCATCACACACAGGGACCCACCCCGTTACATATGGGGGTCCCGATCCCCCCTCACACACAGGGACCCACCCCGTTACATATGGGGGTCCTGATCCCCCCATCACACACAGGGACTGCAGCCCATTACATATGGGGGTCTCGATCCCCCATCACACACAGGGACTGCAGCCCATCACATATGGGGGTCTCGATCCCCCATCACACACAGGGACTGCAGCCCATCACATATGGGGGTCTCGATCCCCCATCACACACAGGGACTGCAGCCCATCACATATGGGGGTCTCGATCCCCCATCACACACAGGGACTGCAGCCCATCACATATGGGGGTCTCGATCCCCCATCACACACAGGGACTGCAGCCCATCACATATGGGGGTCTCGATCCCCCATCACACACAGGGACTGCAGCCCATCACATATGGGGGTCTCGATCCCCCATCACACACAGGGACCCACCCCGTTACATATGGGGCCCCCATTCCATAGGTGCTCCCCGTTCTGTAGCTGCCCCTGTTGCACAGGGGGTCCCTCTGTAACGGGGGCTGTACATACTGTACGTACACCCCTGGCACACGGGGGTTTCCATAGGGACACGGCAGGAATCCACCTCGTCCCGTTACACCGGGGTCCCGGTGCCCCATTACCCACTGGGACCCAGGTGCCCCCCTTCCATAGGTGCCCCCATCCTATGGGTGCCCCCAGGGCACAGAGGGCCCCGTTATACGGGGGAGGGCCGTATACACAGTGACCCCCCGCGCACGGAGGCCTCCACGGCAGCACCACCCAGGAGCCCTCCCGTTACCCCTCCGTCCCGCTCCCCCCCGAGCGGACCTGCACGAGCAGCTTGACGTAGAGCAGGGGGTGGCTGGCGGCGGCGAAGCCCGCGCCCAGCAGCACGAACAGGC
>WEZZ01027205.1:114781-143120 GCA_013400585.1 Chloropsis cyanopogon
GGACTGGGACCGTGACTGGGACTGGGGACTGAGACTGGGGACTGGCACGGGGACCGGGACTGGGACTGGGGACTGGGACTGGGTCTGGGACCGGGGCTGGGAGCGAGGGTGGGGCCAGGACCAGGACTGCTGAGATAAACCCACCTGCCGCCCCTCTCTGCTCTCCATGCAGCCTTTTTTGGGCGTGTATTTTACAGAGAGCCCCGCGGGATTGTCCCCGTGGCTCCACATTGCTGTATATGTCACAAATATGTCAGGGAGCCAGCTTGCAGCTCAGCCTCACAGCCCAGGGACCCCAGTGCTGGATTCAGGGTGTCCCTTTTTTTCCAGCTTGTCGCCAGTCCTGGCCTCACACTGCAGCCCCATGGTGTGTGTGGGGGTACCCCTTAACCACAGACAGCCCTCACCTGCCTCACTGAGCCAGCCCACACTCCTGCCCACCCCAGACACCCCTGCACTCTCCTGCCCACAAGCACCTTCCACCCTTGTACCTCCCTCAGTTACATTTCCAGGGGGAAAACACTCTGGGACAAGGTCATGTCCTCACAGGTGCTGCTGGGGAGACACGGGGGATCCCCCTCTCCATCATCAGCATAACGAGCACCCCTGTTCATTTCAGTCAGTGCTTTGGGCTGCAGCACCACATTTTTCTCTCTGCATCCTCTTTAGCGCCCCAAAAATGTTGCCCAGGCAGAAGTTGCCACTTCTGAGCCTGCCAGGGGCCTCCTGCACAGAGCTGGAGGAGCCCACGATCCCTGGCAGGCAGGGCTTGCTGCCTGGACCATGCAGCAGCTCCAGCACCGCCCAGGGGTGTCACAGGCTGAGCAGATCCCTGGAACCTGGGAAGGGAGGCAGAGCAGGGTACTGCAAAAGGGAGCAACACCCGGGGAAAGGATGGGGGGTGGGGGTAAAGATGAACCACAGCTGTCACCACTCTGGGGGGCTTTGGGGAGACAGGAGAAAGCTGTGAGCAATGTCCTTCTGCAGTCTGCTCAACTCAGCTCACCCTGGGAGAGGGCAAACTGTGGTGGCTGTATCTCCTCCAGCTTAGGAGATGCTGTCGAGGAAGGGGGAGAGGAGCTGGGTGTCAGAGCGAGAGCTCTGCCAAAGCAGCTGCCCCTCAGGGTGCCACCGAGCACAGGGCTGAGCCCAGATGCAAACAGCACCAACAGGGCTTTCCAGAGACACCCCAGGCCAGCCCTCAGCTCCCACCATCACCCCGTGGGAAGGGGAACCCCCCGCGGCCCTGGGAAAGCCGGGGAGCGCAGGGTGCTGCGAGGAGGAAGGAGTGAGTGAGGGGAAGCCCGCGGGGCTGGCAGGTTCTGGTGGTGGCCCTTCCACCTCCTGGCAGGTTCTAGCAGCCTGTGTCCCTCAGCTGGGCCTAGCCTGTGTCAGCGAGGAACAAAACAAGCCCGGAGCAGGGAACTGCCCTCAGCTCATCAACGGCCTAAGAATAAATTTCCTGTTTACCCAGGGAGGAATCGCTGCTGGGGCAGAGGGCACCTGGGGCTATTTTTACCAGCTCCTGCTCCCCTCCCTCCTGACCCCCAGCACCCTCGGGACCACTGCAGCACCCACGAGTGCCTCGGCAAGGGGCTGCCACAGAGGACAGGCGGCCCAGGGGTGGAGGGAGTGGCAGGGCACTAGGGCAGGGCACTGCCATGGCTTTGGCATCGTGCCACCCTCAAAGACAGGGAGGCAGCATCACTGCCCCAAGCATCCCGAAACAGGAGGGGGGGAGGCCAAACTTTAAAGGGTTTGCATGATTCCCCAGCTCTGCTTTCCTACAAAAAAACAAAACAAAAAAATTTTACACGTGCAGAGAATGCACTGATGAATTTTCCCTGCCCATCCTGTCCCAGTCCCCAGGCAGTGCCACAGCAGTGGTCAAGCAGAGCAGTTTGGCCTCCCGCCTCCAGAACAGAAAGTGAAACCCCGGTGCAGAAGCCGCGGTTTCCTATTCTCGAGAATGGGGAAGGCTCAGAGGCCATTTACCGGCATCCCCCCGCGGCCCCCCCACGCCTCTTCCCGTAAGCACTGACCAAAATACCCTGTGAAAGCCACAGTGCCTGTGCTGGGGCCGGGACACCCACCAGAGAGCACCCAGGGGAGCCTGTGTCCCTCAGCTGGGCCTTGCAGGGCTCCACTGTCCCCTGCTCATCCCAGGGCAGCCTGTGTCCCTCAGTTGGGCCTTGCAGGGCTCCACTGTCCCCTGCTCATCCCAGGGCAGCCCGTGTCCCTCAGCTGGGCCTTGCAGGGCTGCACTGTCCCCTGCTCATCCCAGGGCAGCCTGTGTCCCTCAGCTGGGCCTTGCAGGGCTGCACTGTCCCCTGCTCATCCCAGGGCAGCCTGTGTCCCTCAGCTGGGCCTTGCAGGGCTCCACTGTCCCCTGCTCATCCCAGAGCAGCCTGTGTCCCTCAGCTGGGCCTAGCAGGGCTCCACTGTCCCCTGTTCATCCCAGGGCAGCCTGTGTCCCTCAGCTGGGCCTAGCAGGGCTCCACTGTCCCCTGTTCATCCCAGGGCAGCCTGTGTCCCTCAGCTGGGCCTAGCAGGGCTCCACTGTCCCCTGTTCATCCCAGGGCAGCCTGTGTCCCTCAGCTGGGCCTAGCAGGGCTCCACTGTCCCCTGTTCATCCCAGGGCAGCCTGTGTCCCTCAGCTGGGCCTAGCAGGGCTCCACTGTCCCCTGTTCATCCCAGGGCAGCCTGTGTCCCTCAGCTGGGCCTAGCAGGGCTCCACTGTCCCCTGTTCATCCCAGGGCAGCCTGTGTCCCTCAGCTGGGCCTAGCAGGGCTCCACTGTCCCCTGTTCATCCCAGGGCAGCCTGTGTCCCTCAGCTGGGCCTAGCAGGGCTCCACTGTCCCCTGTTCATCCCAGGGCAGCCTGTGTCCCTCAGCTGGGCCTAGCAGGGCTCCACTGTCCCCTGTTCATCCCAGGGCAGCCTGTGTCCCTCAGCTGGGCCTAGCAGGGCTCCACTGTCCCCTGTTCATCCCAGGGCAGCCTGTGTCCCTCAGCTGGGCCTAGCAGGGCTCCACTGTCCCCTGTTCATCCCAGGGCAGCCTGTGTCCCTCAGCTGGGCCTAGCAGGGCTCCACTGTCCCCTGCTCATCCCAGAGCCCAGGGGGTTCCACGCCTCCATCCAGGCTGCAGGAAGGCGGTGTGGGGAGGTTCAAGGGTGAGCAGAGGGGCTGGCAGGGGCACAGTTGTGGTCCCCCTTGCAGGGCTCTGTGCAGTGCAACCTCCCCCTGATCCCCAGGAAGGGGCTGGGCTGGTGTCCCTCCAGTGTGGGGTGGGATGGGAACCATGTGGGCCTCCAGAACCCCAGAGCCCCGGGCCGCAGGGCTGCTCTGGGAGCTGCTCCCTGGAGCCTGGGCTCTTCATCCCTAGGGACAGGCTCTGTAGGGGGGTTGGCAGTCCCCCTCTTTGGGGACGGCTCCACTGGGCGTGTTCTCTCGCTCACTAATTCAGGTCCCTCTGCACTCCATGGGATGGGGTTTTGTGCTCTCTTGGCACTGTTCTTGAGGTGTCTGCTCTGCTGGGGCAGCAGTTTCTGCTCTATAACCCCTGGGCCTTGGCTGTGTGGGTGCTGGGCTCCGTAGGGGCCAGCCCCACACAGTGGGGGCTCTTGCTTCTAGGTGTTGAGTTCCATAGGGGATTCCCTGGAGGGACTGTGACCCACGGAGTCCCTGCTCGGGGACAGCACACCCCTCACTGCAGGGTGCTGGACAGGACAGCTCTTGTCATGGAGTTCTTGGGGCAGCACATCCCTCTCTGTGAGATTTTGGGTGGCACAGCCCTGACAGTGGGGCAGTGGGGCAGCACATCCCCCCTCGCTGAGGGATTTTGGGTGGCACAGCCCTGACAGTGGGGCAGTGGGGCAGCACATCCCTCCCTGTGAGATTTTGGGTGGCACAGCCCTGACAGTGGGGCAGTGGGGCAGCTCATCCCTCCCTGTGAGATTTTGGGTGGCACAGCCCTGACAGTGGGGCAGTGGGGCAGCACGTCCCCCCTCGCTGAGGGATTTTGGGCAGTCCCCGCCGCAGCGCCGCGGTGCCGGAGCTGCAGCAGCGCAGCCTCTGCCGCCCTGCAGCCTCTGCAGCCCACCGGGGCTTCCGCTGCTCCCGCCAAGAGCTTTAAATAACAAATAAATTGAGCTGGAGGCAGCCACAGCAGAGCCCTGCCCCGGGGCTGTGTCCCCTGAGCGCGGGGCACCCCTGCACGCGGGGATTTACGGGTGTGAGGTGATGCTAAATGATGTAAAATATTTGTGATATCCCATCCCCCCCCAAAAGAAAAACCCAAACCCCACAGCCGGGATTGTGTAACCTTAGGACTGGGGTACCCCACCCTGCTCTTCACCCCCCAAATCCCTCAGGGAGCAGCTCAGATCCAGGGGGGATGCCAGGATCCACCCAGCTGTACCCCATTCTGGCAATGCACGGCAGGACCTCGCTGGAGGGGTGTCCCCGTGCTTGGGGCAGCGTTTGAGGGGGGGAAGCTTCCACCTGCTGTTGGGCGGCCCCCGCAGGTGCCCAAAAAAAGGGCATTTCGTGCACTTGGGAAGCAGGGCGTGCATCCCGGCGTCTGGCGAGGCGGGAGGTGTTTCCCGGTGCCGCAGGAATTCGCTGTTTGCGCCTGTGTTGCAGGAGGCTGGGGGAAGGAAGAAGGGGCGGAGGTGTGTGTGGGGGGGGGAAGCTGGCAGTAGTTATTATTTAATTTTATTTTCCTTCCTCCATCCAGGAATCTCTGCAATGTGCCGGCTGCTCCACGGGAGGCTGGGGTGGCCGTGAGTCACTGCTGCCGCTGGAACGTGACTCAGTCCTGCTGCTCTGCCGGCAGGACATGACCAGACTGCCAAAATCCTGGAGAAGCCCCAGCTCCGAGTGCCGCCCGCGCCGGCGGGCGAGGACACGCGAAATCCCCTCGGGGAGCTCAGCCTCCCCCTTCCCAGGGAGAGAACAGCCCCTCGCCGCGGGGCAGAGCTCAGCATGGGGGGCACAGTGGGCTTATTTATTTGTTTGTTTATTTATTTATTCTCCTTTTTTTTTTTTTTTTTTTACCCCCAGCTAGGCTCACCCTCCTGCCCCACTCTGGCTCACCCGTCCATGCATCGCCGTGGGGCTGGGGGGAGTCCCTGGGGTTTTGCTTCCCCTTCTTCCAGGCTCTGTGGGTGAGCAGAGAAAGCTCCTGGCACGGTTCCCTGCCCCAGTTCCCGTGCCTCAGTTTCCCCATCCGGTGAGGAGTGGAGATTTCCCCATCGGGACTGGGGTTACTTCAGGTTGTGCTTTGAGGTCAGTGAATAGCAGCTGCAGGGGGTTATTATTAATATTAATTAATAGCCAGGCTCGGTCGGGGCTCAGGTGGCAGCGAGGGATGAAGCAGCCCTGAGTCACAGGGCAGGAGCAGGGGGTGGCCCAGCCCTGCGCGGAGCCCTGACATGCTCCCTGCACCCCAGAGTGGCACAGCCAGGACTGGGTGCTGCCGGCCACGAGCCCTCCTCCTCCTCATCCTCATCCTCACCCTCCTGCCGCGGTGGGAGCGGCCCTGGGGAGGGGAGGGCAGCGGGGTGCTCGCCACACCTCGGGCCCGCCGTGCCCCGCGGCCGCAGCTGCCTCTGTCAGCCGTGATGGAGAGCCCAGCCGGGCTGGCAGGCCTTCTCTGTGATCTTGTTAATTAAGAAATACATTTAATTAGCAGCACCCCAGCTGTGACTCAGCTAATCATCATGATCGAAACAAGAGCCGGACTCCAGCGCTGGAGCACGGAGCCAGCGAAGCCCTCACCTGCCGTGGGACCCATCGCCCACCAGGCACATCCCAGCGCCCTCCTGGGCTTGGGGGTGAGTTTCCCCTCAGCTGGAGGCAGCCTGGCTCTGGGACTGTCCACACACGCTGGTGGTGTCCCCACCCAGGGCAATTACCATTGCCACAGCAAATAATCGTATTAATAACACATTGACCAGGCTATAAATAGCCCTGATAATAACACCCTGCGTTTTCCAGGAACGGATTGTCAAAAATGTGGGGAAAGCCATTCCCTGTCGCCTGGGTTGCACATGGGGAAACTGAGGCAGGGCTGGTTTCGGGCAGGACTCTCACCCACTGCAGCGAGCGAGCGTCTGCCAGGCAGCTGTGGAATTTGTTCCCGAATAAACCGTCATGTAAATGAGCCCTTATGTATATTTATAGGAACCATCCTGCCAGCTGGAATCTAATAGGGGAGAAAATAAACTGGGAAACCGCCTGGAACAGGAGGGCGGTGCCTCACGCATCAGCCCCATGCCCGCTGGCGCTGCCAGGGGTGAGTGTCTGTCTGTCCCTGTCCCCAGGCTGTCTGTCCCTGGTCCTGGGAACCCTGCCCTGCGTCCTGGGGTGCCCAACTCTGGTCCTGGATGCTGAACCCTAGTTCTGGGTGCCCAGCCCTGCACCCTGGTGTACCCAGCCCTGGTCCTGCTTGCCCAGATCCTCGTGTGCCCAGATCCTGGGGTGTCTGGGAGGCAGCCACCGAGTGCTCTGCAGCTGCTCTAGGCTGTAATGGGCTCTGGGGTGTGGGAAATGGGGAGGGTTGTTGGCACTGGGGGCAAGAGGGTCACAGGAGAATAAAACTACAGAGCATTTGGGGGGGCTGGCACAAGGGACCACTCCCCATTCAGTGAGGCCTGGGTGGGTGAGCCCAGAGCTCACGGTGGGGGCTCCTTCCCTGCCAGTGATGCGCACACGTGTGTGAGTGTGTGTGTGTACGTGTGCACACCTGTGTGTGTGTGTGAGTGTGTACATGTGCACACCCCTGTGTGTGTGTACATGTGCACACGGGGCTGTGTGGCAGTGCCACACGGGTGCTGCAGAGCACCCACCCACGGGGACAGGGGTGGCAGCAGGGCAGGCAGCAGCACCCACTGCAGGGATGGAGCACCTGGGGGTCCCTGGCCCGGCTTTCCCGGGATCTCTGGCCCAGCTTTCCCGGGATCTCTGGCCCGGCTTTCCCAGGGATCTCTGGCCCGGCTTTCCCGGATTCCCTGGCCCGGCTTTCCCGGGCTCCCTGGCCCGGCTTTCCCAGGGATCTCTGGCCCGGCTTTCCCGGGCTCCCTGGCNAGTGTGTGTGTGTACGTGTGCACACCTGTGTGTGTGTGTGAGTGTGTACATGTGCACACCCCTGTGTGTGTGTACATGTGCACACGGGGCTGTGTGGCAGTGCCACACGGGTGCTGCAGAGCACCCACCCACGGGGACAGGGGTGGCAGCAGGGCAGGCAGCAGCACCCACTGCAGGGATGGAGCACCTGGGGGTCCCTGGCCCGGCTTTCCCGGGATCTCTGGCCCAGCTTTCCCGGGATCTCTGGCCCGGCTTTCCCAGGGATCTCTGGCCCGGCTTTCCCGGATTCCCTGGCCCGGCTTTCCCGGGCTCCCTGGCCCGGCTTTCCCAGGGATCTCTGGCCCGGCTTTCCCGGGCTCCCTGGCCCGGCTTTCCCCGATTCCCTGGCCCGGCTTTCCCAGGGATCTCTGGCCCGGCTTTCCCGGGTTCCCTGGCCCGGCTTTCCCGGGTTCCCTGGCCCGGCTTTCCCGCAGCCCCGGCGCAGCGCGGGGAGGGGAGCGGCGGCAGCGGCGGAGCGGGGCCGATTAGGGATGCAGACAGCGCTGCTCTCTAATGCGTTCCTGTCTCGAGCAGACAGCAGCAGCCCGCACAGCTCCTGCGCTGCAGCCGCCCTCGGCTGCTCGGTGCGTGCCCCAGCCCAGCCCGCAGCCCCCGCTCCTCGGGTGTCACCGGGACCTGCTCCCTCGGCTCCCGGCAGGCCGTGAAGGGATGCGACGGTGCCAAGCCCAGGCGTGACCCCGCAGCCATCCCGGAGCGGGGTTCCTCTCTGGAAAGGGTTTTTGGAGCAGGAATGCTGGCAGGGTTTCGTGCTGCGGCACTTCTGCCTCCCTCCCGCTGCTCCCGAGCCCTCGCCGCCGTGATTCCCTGCAGCGGGCTAAAAATATCCCCGGGAGCCGCCGCCGCACACCGGCGCTTGGAGCTGGTGATAAATAACCCGGGGGAAAGGCTCACACCGGCCCTTCCCGGCTGCTGCGGGAGGAGGTCGGAGCCTCGGAGCCCCCGTCCTCGCCGTGCCGCCGGAGGGGTGGATGGACACGTGGAGGCACACAGGGAAACGGGACGGAGCAGCCTCTGCCCCTTGGCTGCACAGGGAAACTGAGGCACAGGTGGGGCTCTGCTGGGGGGCGAGGGGAGGTGATGGAGCCGTTTGCCTGCGATGCCGGGGCGGGAGAGGGGGTCGGGGGACACACAACGCCTGGCACTCGTGTCACTCTGAGTCACATCCCTCTGCAGCAGACTCGTCCCCTTGCAGCAGCTCCATCCCCTGCGGCACAGCCAGCCGCCCGCACCCGACCCGTCCCTCTGTGCTGGACCTGTCCCCTCGCGGCAGCTGCAGCTTTGGCTCCTTCGCTTTGCACCAGATCCACCCTGCTGCTGTGGATCCACCCTGCTGCTGTGGATCCTCACTGCTGCTGAGGATCCACCTCCCTCCATCGGATCCAGCCCCAGCCCCGAACTGCCTCACTCTCCCCACACCTCCCTCCTCAGGGTGCAGGAGGAGCTCTGGGGGCCAGCCCGGGGATCTGCCCCCTTCTCTCCCACCTCTTCATCCCACGGACCCCATCCCTGCCTCTCATCCCTGCACCGACCTGGGCAGTTCCCATGCCCGCGTACCTCGGGCAGTTCCTCACCATGGCTGGCTTTCTCCAAAGCCACGGAGAACAGGCTGCAGGAGGGGGGTCCCACTCAGGAGGAGGGTCCCAGTTCAGTCCCATCACCCTGCAGGGGCCAAGCGTCCCAGGGGAGCCCCTTCCTGCCGCGCCTCCCTCCTCGCTCCCATTCCTGCCACGTCCCAGCCCACCCGGCGGAGCTGCCAAAGCACAGGGCAAACGGGGACAAGCCGGGAGGGAGAGAGAGTGATTTTTGTGAGCGTTTATTTTCCTCCATCAAAATCCACCAGCCGGAGAGAGCAGCGGGCGGGGGAGGATGGGGAAGCCCATCAGGTTTCACGGGCGACGCTGCCGCCCCCCGCTCCGTGTTTGTTCCTCCTCCCGGTGCCACATTTCGTGTCGGCCCCGTGGCGAGGCTGAGTAATAAATATCAGCGGCTGGGAGGCGGTGAATCACCGCCCGCTCCCTGCCGGCGCTGCTGCTGGCGCACCGCGCCGCTCGGCGCTGCTGTCCCCGGCGCTCCTGTCACCCCCCAGCCCGCCGGGTCCCCGCTGTCCCGGCCCCTGCCCCAGCCGGCCCACCGGGCACTGTCGGCCACGGCACAAACACGTTTGGCCACATTCCCCTGGCGACCAGTGCCAGGAATCAGCTCCAAAAAAATCACAAAACAAAAAAACCCATGGGTTTTGGGATGGCACCCGCTAGGTGGTAACGTTCTGCCAGCTGAAAGGAGGCTGGGGAGGTCTGGGGATGCTCCTGCCCCCTGGATGCCGGGGGTGATCCTGTGCCAGACCCCGCGGTGGCTCACCCCATCCCCAGCGTGTCTAACTGGTTCCAGTGGGCTCGTCCAAGCCTGGAGCACAAGTCTGATTTTCCAGCACCCCACCCAAACACCCCTGGCACCCACCAGCTCCAGGTGCTGCCACCTCCCTCTGCCTGCACCCACCCCAAAGCCTTTGGGCCCAGCCAGCCTGTCCCCATGGGATGGAGGGGGACCCCAAGCTGGCTCTGGTTTCCCTCCCTGCCAGGTCAGCATGTCCCCAGCTGAAGAGCCGAAGTGCCACATCTGTGAAGTACAGCCTCTGGCAGGATGCCCTGGGCTCGCTGAGCACCTCCTGCCAGCCCCCAGCTCTGACCCCCCTCCAAAGCAGCTCCCCAGGGACCCCAAACACACCCCAGGCCCCAGTCACAGCCTGGAACCCACTGCTGCAACGGGGCCAGCACATCTGGGAGGCACATCTGGCGCCGTGCATCCCCCCGGCTCAATGTCACACTGGCGGGTGACACAAGTGCCACCACGGAAGCCGCGTGCTCCCGGGGAATTGGAATTCAAAGTCCCCCGGAGCGCCTGATCCCCTCCACAAGTTACAGAAGGTCCTTGGACCTCGTGAGCAGCTGGTGTGAAGCTGTAATTACCTTAATTAGCTCTGGGATTGCATTCCCTCCCCGTGCTAATTTCGTTTCTACAGTAACCAGCCCAAGAGGTGTGCGTGCGCTCCGAGCCAGACGGAGACAGGAGCCTCAGCAGCCGCACCAGGCACCCCGAAACCAGCCCGAAACCAGGGGCCACCCCAAATCCCCACCCCCAGGGGCTCAGCCAGCCCTGCGCTCCTCCTGCACAGGTTCACAAGAGTCCTCGTTGTTTCCCAACACCTCAAGGGAGTCATTTGTTGCTGGGAGCATCCACCAGGCTCTGGGGGATGGGAGTGGCTGGGGACAGAGGGACCGGAGGCTGGTGGTCCCCAAATGCACCGGCAGATTTAGGAACAGCAAGGAATACCAGCTCGTTCCTTGCTGCTGGTATCTGCTGTAACCCAATATGCCCCTGATGGAAGAGCCATTTGGGAGGAAGCTATAAAAGCCTCAGGAAATGGGCATTAATTCACCCCGCGGCAATAAAAGGGAAGGAGGGCTCCCGGGCAGCGCGGCCACCTCGGGGGCGTGGCGGCGAGTGGGGCTGGGCTCACAGCCCTGGGCAGCAGCCGGGCAATCCTGGAGCCATCCCCCCTGAATCGGGAGCGAACCCTCCCGGAGCTCCTCAGATGGAAAGGGGGCGGCTGCAAGGTGGGAGCGCCGAGGTCTCACCCGGTGAATCATCGCAGCCCCTGAGCCGAGCATTTGTTTGGAGCTGGAGCGTGACTCGGGGAGATTTTCTCGCCCTGGAAATTTGGAGCAGGTCCAGCTCTTCCCTTCAAACACCGAGGCCTCCTCTGGCTGCATCCCTCCCTGATGCCAACCAGCCTTGGCATGGAGAGGGCAGCCCCCAGCACGGGGCTGCTGCTGGCCCACGGGCTGAGCAGGGCAGTGAGGATGGGGGAGCCCCAGACCCCACCCTGCAATCCTGGCGATTCCTCTGCCACGCTGCTCCTGTCCCTGCACCGCGGGATTGCTGCAGTGAGCACCACCCCGACATCAAAATCTCCCTGGGCCTTTCAGAATCCATTCTGCTGCTGGTGGAGGGAGCAGGGAGAGGCTTGGGGAGCCCCGGGGGGTGTAGGCGGGGTGCCCCGGGCTCACCCTGCACGTGGGGCTATAAATAATGCTGGGAAGCAGGTTGTGATGCTCCTGTGGCTCTGTGGGAGATTCGACAGCCCAAAAAGCCGGCGGGGCACGGGGAGGGAGCCTGGAGGGTGTGGGGCAGGGCCCAGGCTCCCACCCCGCTGCAGCATCCCCGAGCAGCGATTCCCGGGACGGATCTCTCCCCGGCGGGCAGCAGCAGCAGGACGAGCGGCGGAGGCGAATTTCGCTGAGTGGCTGTTTTTTAAAAATAACTTTGCCTTTGTCAGCAGGTCAGGGTTGCTCCAGATTGAATAATCGCAGCCGCCCAGCCCTCCCCTGCTCCCGGGTGCTCGCTGGCAGCCCCAGCCCGGGATGTGCCGGTGGTGCTGGACCGCGGCCCCTCGGGCAGCATCGCTGTCCCCAGGGCGTGAACGTCCTGTAAGGGACAGGAGGAGCGGCATCCCCCACCCTGCTTCCCCCAAAAGCTGCTGCTGCCGCTGCTGGGGATGCCCTGAGCTCACATCCATCCCCAGCAGGGCCGGGGGGTGACGGGGGAGCTGCAGGAGGAACGGGAGCGCACGGGGACGGAGCCGCCGGTGTTTGCCAGAACGGCTGAGTCACGCAGTAATTACTCCTCAAATGCGAGCACGTTCGTTGTTGCAGGGATGAAAGATGCTCACATGAGCCGAGGCAGGGAGCTCAGCCGCTCCCCCCCCGCGCTGAAGGGAAGGAGCAGATCCGGCTGCCTTTGTCAGGAGCAGGGAACGTGCCCCAGCTTCGCGTGGACAGCAGGGAGCGTGGGGGCCACGGGAGAAACCCGGGGCAGGGAGAGAAGCAGCAGGGGCAGGAAAGTGAAGCCCTGCAGAGCAAACCCTGGTGGCGGAGTGGTGCCTCTGGGGGAAGCAGCAATGCCAGCAATACTCGGACCAGGCACGGCACAGCACGGCACGGGGGTGCCTCAGCGGCACAGTTCGAGGGCTGGGCTGGCTTCCAGGGGGGCAAATTCCGGAAAGAGGTGAAAGAATTCATCAGCAGCGGCCTTGCTGGGAACATAGAGCACTAGGAGGGAGAATAAAGCACATGGGAAGGATGCTGTGCTGCCTTGGGCTGCACCACACCCAGAGGATGCTGAGGAAATTGGGGAGGAGGGGATTGAAATGGGGCCACTTGCAGAGACCAAAGAGCCTCTGGACACCCAGGGGCTCCCCAGAGGGGCCCTGTCCCCATCCCAGTCTCTCCTCGGGGCAGCCTGGGGGCCAGTCCTGGTCTGGGAAGGGAGAGGCTGCAGTGCAGGGTCTGTGGGTGCCTCGCTGTCCCCTGCAAACCCCAGCGGGTGGGGACACACCTGCTCGGCTGGGGCTCCATCAGCAGGACACGGGAGGGTGGGAAACAGGAGAAACAGGGCTGAGGAGGAGCTCAGGCTGCCCGGAGCTGCCGTTCATGCTCCTCTGGGCTGTTTTCCCCCCCAGCAAGAGGTGGCACGTTCAGCAGCCTCTCGCAGACGTCCTCGTGCGCCCTTTGCCGGGCCGGCGGGGACACAAGGTCTCCCCGTCGCGACGCTGTCACCGGAGCGAATGCCAACAGCGAGGCCAGATCTTGCAGAGGAACCCTCAGGCTCGTTCAGGTCTGATTTACACCCCGGAGACGCTGCCGCGCTCGGAGGAGCCGGCGCTGATTGATGGCAGCGTGACAGGAGCCACCCCGCGCCATCTGCACCTCCCCCGGCTCCGGGGACACCCCCGCTGCCCCATCTGCCCGCCGTGGCAGCGCCCCACGGAGCCCACCCCACCTCCGGCGTGGGGGGAGGATGCTCGGCAGCACCCTGAGGCTCCCCTGGCTGCCTCTGTGCCCCTGGGGCTGCGGGGGGATCGTGCAGCCCGATCCAAGCCCTGCCTGCGGGAGCATCCCCGGCCCCATCCGCGCTCCTGGGGCCTCGTGGGTGCCAGCTCTGGCAGAGGCTGAGCCAGCGACCGGGGTCCTTCCACATCCCCTCTGTTCACCTGCAGTCACACCCTCCCCCGCCGCAAAACGCCTTCCTAATCCCTTCCCGTCCAAAGCAAACCCTCCGGTGTGTTTGGCTTTGGGGTCAGCGTTGGGGTTGGGGTGACTTTGGCCTCCCACCCCCCAGGCCATTTCAGAGGTGACAAAGGAAATCGAAGCCCCGGTTTTCTTCCTTTTCTTTTTTTCCCTAATAAAGGGAGCAATTTGGGATTGTGCTGCTGGCGGCGCGCCGGCGCTCTCGGGGCTGATGGGGGAGAGCGGGGAGGGGACGGGGGATATAAAAGGTTTCATGCGGTGAGCCGGGCACTCAGGGAAGAGGCTGAAAGGGGGTGGTGAGTGCTTTGTATTTCATGCTTGAAGGCACTGAGGCTTTTACCAGCCTTGCCGCGATGATTTAAGAGCAGCTCTGCAGTTCAGGAGGGGATCTGAGCTGTGTTTGGCAGCTCCGTGGGACCCCCCAGGTGTGCCCGGGGTTTGCTCGCCCTGACTCAGAAATGCTCCATCATGGGCAGGGGCCGACCAGGGGTGTCCAGGGGCAGCTCAGAGTCACTGGGGGCATCACCAGGACATGAGCCTGGCTTAGGCACCTGCCTGGGATGTGCTTTGGGGGTGCAATGACAAATCCCAGTCCCTGCTGTCCCTCTGTCCCCACCTGCTCAGCACCTTGTCTGCAGCATGAGGGGCCTCATCCATCTCTGCCCATGCAGCTCATCCCTTCTCAGGGTGTTGATCCTGTAGAGGATGGTGGACAGGGTCTGTGGGCTCCTCTGTCACCCCCAGACCCATAAAGGGAGCCCCCCAAAAGCAGATATTGCCTCCCCAGGCTGTGCAGAGGAGCAGGGAGTGTTTGCAGGGGGGTCTGGGGAGAATCAGCCATGGCCCCAGGCCCATTTGCTCTGGATGCAAGGGGTGCAGCCCATGTTTTGGGGAGCACAGGGGCTCAGCCTCATGGTTCAGCCACTTGGCACTGGGGGTTTGCTGTTCTCACTGCCCCCAGCAGTGTGGGCTCCATCAGGTGGCTCCATGCCCTGGGACAGGGGCCCTTGGGACCCCCAAGTGCAGGAACATCTCCTGTGGACCCCTCTCCCCGCACTCCATCTCAGCCACTCCCTCCTGCAGGTCTCCCAGTCTTGTCCTGTCCCATCTCCCCAGCTGACCTGAATCCAGCCTGATCCCCCTCTTTCCACCCACGGGGGTCTGTGTAACCCCTGAGCAGCCACAGCTGATTCTCTCCTCTGTGAACTTTGGGGGTTTTCTCTTTTTTCTCCTTTTTTTTCCCCTCTTAAATTCTGCCTTTAGCCAGGCCTGTGGATGCTCTTCTGCTGTGCCTGTGAGGCTCTTGTGCCTCATCCTGGGCAAGATGTGGATGGGAAAAGGACAAAGGATGCTGTGGGGTCAGGTCAGATCATGGCAATACCTGGTGTGAGCAGCAGTGCCAGCTCCTGCCCCAGAGCCCTGCGTGGGTGTCAGGGGTGAGAGAGACAAGGCTGCAGGTCGCTCTGCAGCTCTGGGGAACTGGGAAGGAGAAGTGAAGGTGTGAGGGATGGTCATGCAAGGCTGGAGGTCTGGGAATGGAGGGGAAGAGTGAGCTCTGAACCCCGATTCGAGGTTCAGAGTGGCCAAGGGTGGGGCTGCAGCAGGGATCCAGGTGGGAGCATTGGCCTGAGGGTGCAGGGCAGCATCAGGGGAGCACCTTGGTTTGGGATGCACCAGGATTGGAGTGGGAACAGTTCAGCACCAGGGGGAAAAGCCCCTTGGTATGCTCCATTCTCTGCTGGCTCCTGGCAACCTGGAGCACGGGGGCTCCAGTGCCCCCAGCTCTGGGGCAGGGCCACAGCCGTGCCTGGCATGATCGGGAGTGGAAGGGGCCCTGTGTGCCACAGCCATGCCAGGGGCTCTGCTGAGGAGATCCCAGGGGGATGAAATGCCAGGCTGCTCCTGGCAGGCAGCTCAGCAAGTGGGCGAGCTCCCCCCAGCTCAGCCCCGAGTGGCTCTGCAGGGTGGGGACCCAGGGTGGGGACACAGGGACCCTCTCCGGGTGGCAGTGCAGCCTGGTCAGGGGACAGGCAGAGCTGATAACCCCTGGCTGCCCTTCCCGAGCAGGGGGAGCTGCAGATAAAAGCTCTGCAGGCAGAGCAGGGCTCAGCTCCAAGCCTGCCTTGGGCTGATACCAGCCCCAAAGGGTGACCTCTCCCTTGGGCTCGGCTCAGCCCCAGGGACCGGCCACCTCCCCCTGTTCACCCCAAATCCCCCTGATTAGCAGCTTGGTGACTCTGATGGAGCAGGGTGATACCCCAGGCGTGCCTGCCCTGCTCCTCTTCAGGTTTTGCCTCACTTTGGGGAGGAAAAAAAATCTTGTTTATTCTAAAACTGCAGCAATGCCCAGATCTGCTCGCAAACCCCTGCTAAAGCCTCCGGCATCGCAGCTTGGGAGGAGCTGGAGTGGGGGAGCAGCTGCTTTGGGGATTATTAATGAGCAGCAAGTGATGGGAAAGGCGAGGATCAATTGAAACAAAGGAGTTCAATGGTAAAAAGGAACGTTTGTGGAGTAATGGGAGTCCATTTCTCCAGCCGACTGTCGGAAACGCATCCTGTTAAACATCCATCAATTATCCCAGCTTGCAAATGCATTAGAGTAATGAGGAATTATCCATCAAATACACTTAAAGCCAGTGCCCCCCTCTGCCAGCCGCCCTGCAAAGAGGCACTTCAGTAAGGAAAAATAGCCTGAAGGTGGGTGGAAATCCAGGGGGGGCAGTGAGGAGGCTCCGGGGCTGCATCCTCTGGGGTCTGATCCAGTCCAGAAGATGCTTTCCCAGCCCCAGGGGCAGCTCCTGGCCTTGCTGGCTCCTTCAGTACCCGTGTTTTCTTCAGAGAGCTGCGATTACACCACGGGCAGCCCAGGTACCTGCTCTGTGCCTCAGTTTCCCCATCCTGCTGTCTGCGGCCACCCGTGGGTGCTGCTCATGTCCCTGTCACCTCTCTTCCCAGGAACAGAAGTGGTGGTGAGCGTGGCCTGCGGTCTGCTGGCTGAATTCCCAGGAACTCGTGGGGCCATCGCCCACGGCCCCTGCAGCCCTGACGGTCCCGGCTCGGCAGGAGGAGGGTGGGGGAGGAAAAGGACCTGCAGCCCCTTGGGAGGCCAATCCCTGGGCTGGGCTGGGTGCACCGAGCAGAAAAGAACAGGGTCAGGGTCAGGATCCTGCTCTGCCACCAGGGGAAGGGGGTCCTGTAGGCCCCCAGAGGGGCTGAGGGTGCAGTTTGTGCGTGCTGGGATCAGAGTTTGGGAAGTGGCTGCAGGATCAGAGCAAACAGGAACGTGAGGGCTGTGACCCAGCACAGGAGGGGCTGGGCTTGGGGGTCCTGGGCAACTCAAAGGGTTTGATCCCTTCGGTGATGGATTCAGGACCCATCCAGGAGCTTTCCAACCTCGGAGATGCAACCTTGTGGCAACCCCTGGTGCGAGGTTTCGGTGCTGTGATCCCAGGGCACGCGTCCTCCTGCCCAGGGACGGGGCTGGATTTATCAGGGCGTTCCCCCAGCAGCAGGATTTGGGGAGTCAGGGCTGCTGAGTGGTGCTCAGGTGTGGATTCTCTGCTGTCTGGTGCTGTGGGCGGGGCAGGTCCTGCCTCTCCCATCCTGCTGGGACTGAGGAGCAACAGTGGGAGCTTGTCCTGCCTGTGCTGGTTCTCCTTGGTTCTGCATGCACCACTGGCGGTTGGAGGTGGTCAGCAGGCTCTAAAGTCCCTGGGAGGAGACAAAAGGACACCCAGCACACCACAGCAAGTGTTTCTGTGAGGAATGGGGTGAACAACAACTCCTGGGCTTGTCTTTCCATCTCTCAGACCCCTCTGGCAGCCCTGCCCAGGCCCAGGGACACCAGCCTGGGCTGGGAGCAGAGCATGCCCTGGTCTGCAGCCCCACGAGCTGAGCCCTCCTGGGAGAGCGCTGCTCTGAGAACAGCGGCTGCCATTAGGTGTCACAGCAGCATCAGGTGTCTGCTCTGCCTGCGAGGGTGAGCCGTGCTGAGGGACAGGAGGGACGGGGCGCTGAGGTGGCCCTTGGGGTGGCACCGTGGGGACAGAGATGCCCCGGGCAGGGGAGATGAGCCCTGGCTGCTGGGAGGGCACCACGGCTTTCCCTGGGGGTCACCACACTTGTGCCCCTGCTGATCCCTTCCACCCCCTCCCGGGTGTCCTGCCCTGGTGCTGGGGACAGGCAGGAGGTGGCACCAGGTTCCTTCTGTCTCACACTTGTCCCTTCAATAACCTGCTGGGTTTTATTGCAGGGGCAAGGGCAGCGGCCGGTGCTGGTGCCCTGCTCAGCATTGGAGCTCCCACAGCAGCCTCCAGTGCCCTCCCAGTGCCTCCAGTACCCTCCCAGTGCCCGGGAGAAGCCCGGGGCTGGGATTTCTTTGCAAACCCAGAGTGTTCCTCCCCGTTAGGATGTATCCAGCTGTGGAGGCTGTGAGGGCACAGCTGGGCAGGCTCTGGGTGTTCATCTACAGAGGGATGGATGCTCTGGGATTTGTCCCCTCCTGGCATTCCCACCCCTGGCCCCTTGCCACCTCCCACTGCCCACACCAGGGGCAGGTGCCACGCTCAGATAATCTTCCAGGAATTTGCAATTCTTCCCCGAAATGCCGTTTGCCTCTTTCATTTTGCAACATGACCAGGAACAATGCAGCGCCCGGGGCTCAGCGCCTTGATAAGGCGCCGCTGGGAAAAGCCTTTCTCTCCTCTGCAGCACGAATCTGCGTTGAGCTGATAAAGTCCAAAACACCGGCGTCCTTGGGGGCAGGACCCGAGCAGGAGCCGCCTCCGCGAGGATCCTCCTCCCCTCCCGGTGGCCGAGCGGGAGAGCCCTGAGCTGGGCTGGGACGGAGCCCGGCCCCGGGTGACCTCCCGGCATCACGTCACCCCTTCCTTCCCTGCTGGAGAAGCTGAGTTCATGTCTGGCCTTCCCGGAGCTGGGGATCGCTCCTGGCCCGCCTGCTCTGCCCCTGTGCCGGGGTCACCGCGGGGGGTTCACCCCTGGGTGGGCACTGCCGGTGCCCCGGGCGCCTCTGTGGGGTGTAACGGGGTGTCCCGGGCACCCCAAAGCCCGAGGTGCAGCCTCCGGAGGCTCGGCGAGGGGCCGGCGGCCCGGGGATGCTTTCCCGGTGACTCAGAGCATTCCTCGCAGGTCAGCGGCGGCCGCACGACACCCGGGCAGCGCTGGCGCCCCGGCCTCGGCCTGAACTGCGCTGGCAAAGCCAATTTCCCCGGGCCAGAGCCGGGGATCCTCGGCCCCGCAGGCGGGGGCCCCCCGGGAGGATGGGGACAGGGGACAGAGCTCCCGGAGTGCCTGCGCTGCCACACTGACCTCCCTGCGGCCCGGGCGCTTCCTCCTCTGCCGGTTCTGCAGAACCACCACAGGAACGGGCTCCCCGCGAACAGCCCCGGTGCAGCCCCGGCCCCGAGCGCTGCCCAGCTCTGTGACTCAGTTTCCCAGCTCTGTGACTCAGTTTCCCAGCTCTGTGACTCGGTTTCCCTTCATTGGGGCGAGGAGAAGCAGCGCTGACCCCTCAGATGCGCAGAGATGAGAGGGTTCCCACTGCAGCAGCTCCGTTTGGGATCACCCCAGCCCACCCACTGCTCGGATTTCCCCCCACCCAAAGGATTTCCCTTTGTGTTTTCAATTTCATCCCTTTGAATCCTCTCCTGGCTTCCCTCAGGGTGCTTCCCCAGCCCATTCTGCATCTTCCTGCATCCCACCACCCCCAGCCATGCTGTTCCGTGTCCGCCGGTATTTCGTGTCACGAGTGGGTCAGTTCTCAGCTGGGGCCGGGGCAGGGTGACCGGCAGCGGCAGAGCGGCCATTAGCCCCGTGAGCCCCCGGCGTGGCCCGCCCGGTGCTCAGCACGCAGGAATGCCGTGAGTTTGCAAAGTGGTTTCAGCGAGACGTTATCTAATGGAGGAGGAGGAGGAGGGTGGATTAAGCCAAACCCACAGCACCGGCTTTCAATTAAACCGAGTGAATTTACGGCTTCTCCTGACACAGTAAACACGCGCTGACGGGGTCCTGACCCGGCATTTCCCCTCCGCACCCTGGCAGGCAAAGGGAGCAGCCTCCCGCCGGTGCTCGGACTGCGGCAGGGCAGCGAGGAGCCCTGGGGCCGGGCTCTGCGTTATTCATCACCCCGCAGAGCGCAGGGGAACGCGGGTGGTGCTGCGGTGGGCGCTGAGCCCCGGAGCTGCCCCTCCTCGGGACTGCAGGGATGGTGGGGGAGTGATGGAAACCTGGAGGAGAAACGTCCCAGCAGCACCCCGGGATGGAGGGTGCTGCGGTCCCATGGGTGGGTGGGGCTCGGTGACCTTCCCTCAGCAGCTTCCCTGCATCCATGCTGCCATCCCCGTGCCTCAGTTTCCCCCGGAGCAGGGAGGGCTGAGGGTGTGGCAGCAGAAGGGTGAGCCGGGCAGGCTGGATGAGCCAGGACGGGATCTCGCAACCGGGGCCGGGAGCTTCCCGGTGGCTCTGCAGGCCAGGGCTGGGAGCGAGCTGCTCCAGCACCCAGCACGTGTGCCAGGGCATGCCTGGCACCCTCTGCCAGCCTCCTCTGCCGCCTGGGCCGGGGGGCTCAGCACAACCCCTCACCCCGGTGAGGCCAGGGCCCCCCAGCCCGGCACTGCTGGGCCCCTGAGGAGCCACAGCCCTTCTGGCTGTGTCAGAGGAGCCCTGGGCACCTGCTGGCCCCTGGCTGAGGGAGGTGAGGCTGTGGGTCAGTGTCACCTAGGGCAGCAGCGCCCCGGATGCAGGCACCTGGCCAGGAGCGTGCCGGAGGAGCCTGGCAGGGCTGCTGGGGTGACGTCCTGGCACTGCAGCTGACGTCCAAGAGAGGGAAAAGCCCTCCCCAGAGCAAATAACACCGGGGCTGAGCAAACCCAGCTTGGCGGGTGTCCCTGGGCAGGGATCTGGGTCCCATCTGGCCGCTGTTTACCTGCCTGCTGGAATCCACCCTGCAAACTTCCTCCTTGGACGGGCCAAGGGGCCCGGCTCGGCCACACCGGCCTTGCAGGAGGACCCTGGAGCCCCAGACCCTGATGGTGATCCTTTGCCCTACACAGGGCAGTGCAGAGGGCTCCCAGTGGGGTTTGGGAGGATTTGAGCCCCAGCCCCTGCCGGGTTTCCAAGCCCACAGCCAAACCCTGTTAGCACAGCCTGGCTCCACGCAGCCCCCAGAGCTGCAGACCAGCAGTGTCCAGGGAGCAGGCAGGGCTGCTGGGTCCCTTTCCAGCAGGGCTCAGACAAGCCATGGCATTCCCACCGCTGCCTCAGTTTCCCCCTCAGCCTGTCCCTCCCTGACCCGCGGCGGTGGCTCCTGTGGCGTGCAGGGACCTGCCACCACGCAGGGAGGGGACGGTGCTGGGTACACCTGGCTGAGGCAGGACCCTGCCTGCCCCTCCCCTTCAAAGGCAGCTGCCATTCCTCAGCCCCTCGGGCACACTGGAGCCACCAGCTGCTCTGCCCTGGCCACAGGGGGACCAAGAACCCCCCAGCACACTCCTGTCCCATCCTGCACCGTGCACTGAGGTCCTCCCTCCACCCCAGGGAACAGCAGGAACAGAGAGTGCACGGCCACAGGAGCAGCTCTGTGGTTCAGCACAGCTCAGGAGCCTTTCCTGGGCGCTCCCAAGGCGGTGAAGGACACCCTTCTTCTCCTCACTGCCCCAGCCCAAGGGCTGCAGAGGGAGCTTCCAGTCCCTCACTACTTGGATGGATGGATGATGGATGGATTATGGATGGATGAATGATGGATGGATGGATGGATGAACGGATGGATAGATGGATGGACAGTGAGGCTGAGGCCCAACACATTTCATCACACCCTGCACTGAAACATATCCACACCCTGACTCTTGCAGTACTCCAGGCTGTGCTCCCACCTCTGGAAAGGGGGGAAACTGAGGCAGGGAAGGCAGGTGCTGGAAGATGGGCGGGAAGGAGGGTGCCAGAGCAGGGAGTGAGCCAGGCCTGGCGCTGCAGTGGTGTTGTGAAAGCAGCTGGTTATCAGAGATGGGCGTCACGCTCGCAGCCAGCGCTTCCAGGAAAGGAAGGAAGTGTGGGGTCAGGCAGCCCCGCTGCGCCCTGCTCCAGCACACAGCCCGGGCCTGCTGATAATGGGGCCGTGCCACGGCCACCCAGGAACTCAGAGCCAGTGGCCACACGTGCTGCCCTAAATACAGGATTTTCCCTGTTTCCTCTCCCACAAAACAAGAGGCGGTGCTGGGGCAGCAGAGGATCAGGATCGTGCTGATCCCACCCGACTCGAGTGCAGGGCACAGAGCAGCATCACCTCTGCAGTAGCCCAGTTCCACCCCAGGGACTCTCACTGGTAGGAACTGGGAGTCACGGGGCTGGGTTTGCTCCTGTGCCATGCCAGGGCTGTGGAAAGGTGCTCTGGGATGTGTTTCCTGCTGGGCTGCCCCGGCACAGGGTGGATAACCCAAGGCTGGATGGGGGTGTGGGTGTGATGGGGAGCTGCTGCTTCCACACCTGGGCCTCTCCCAGCGCCTGGCACTGGACACTGAGTTGGACATGACCCAGCAGGACCCTGGGCTGGACACGACCCAGCAGGACCCTGGGCTGTCCCCTGCAGCCCTGCAGCAGCAGCAGGGCAGGATCCCACCCCTGGCACCATCCTGCCGTGCAAGGTGGCCCAGGAGGAAGCAGGAGCCTGGAGCCCGCTCCTCCCCAATACTGGGAATAATTACGTGATTATGCGATTTGGAAGCAAAGTGCAGATTAATCTCTGATCTCGTTAGTCCGTGTTTTACCATCTGCTTTGTGCAGGCAGGAGAAGCCCTCGTCCCAGGCTGGGGAAAGGCAGCGGGAACCCCTGGGGAGAGGCGAGTCCCACGGAGCGGTGGGTGCTTTAGGAACCGCGTGGATGGGGAGCTGGGCACACCAGGACGAGCGGACGCCTCTCGGGGCAGCAGGTGCCGGGCACAGCCGCCCGCCGATTCCTGGAAGCCAGACTGGATCCGGCTCGGCACGCACGGGGCTGGGCTGCGCCGGGACTCCGCCTTTGGCCAACAAGGGCAGGTGACAGCGATGACGACGATGACGACGGTGGCCCTGGTGGGGGTGGGGGGGCTGCTGGCAGGGAGATGGCAGAGTTCAAACGGCAGGGAGAGGTTTATAACAGTCCAGGTGGGATACAGAGATAGAGAGGAGGGACAGAGTGCCGCGGGTCCGTGGCAGAGGACGGGACGGCCCCGCATCTCCCGGGCTCCTCAGGGGCTCCCCCTTCTCCTCCGCTCAGGAGGATTTTAGCAAACAGGGAGGGCAGGACCTGCCTTTTATTGTGCTCATGCCAGGAGATTTTTCCTGCTGCAGCAGCCCAGGTGCAGAGCCAGGGCCAGCCTTCGCAGCAGTGTCAGGTCTCGTGCAGGTGGGGATGGCTTTCCACTGGGATCTCCCCAGGATGGGACAGCACCAGGCCGGCGGCACTCAGAGGTGTCTGGGGTGACACTGGACAGTGACCTGTACCCAGTGTCACCAGCTGGGCTGACTGGAGAGCTGGTACCTGTGTGCCGTGGGCATTCTGGGGTGTGGGGGTGCCCCTTTGCCCCCTCACCTCGGGTGTGGCAGGGCCCTCAGGTGACCCTGAGCAGCACAAGGGGACAAGCGCCACACCCATCGCCCATCCCGGGGGACAGCGCTGTGACCCGGCCGGCCCATCTCACACCATCCGCCCCACGGGGAGATTCCAGCTTGGAACCAGCGTCCGTCCCGGCAGGAGCCTCCCGGGAGCCTCCTCTTCTCCAGCTGCAGACAAAACCCTTCCCGCTCTCCCCACGCGCTCCCCGGCCGCGTGTCGGCAGAGGCCGGCAGGAGATGAAAGGGATTTCCCGGCTGACCTCCTCACCCCGCACTATTTGCGCCTCCTCTCCCGCACGCAGACAGGCATTTTTCCCATGCTCAGGGGGTCAGGGCCCTCCCTGCGCTCCAGGACGGAGCAATTCCAGGAATGTACCTGGGAATAGGCAGGGTTTTGCAGGGTGGAGGGGGAAGAGGAGAGCTGAGCACCCTCCTGCCCGCAGTTAGCCACCAACATTTGTTCTAAAGCCATTTAAAGGTGCTTTTCTTGTGCAAATGCTCTGCAGGAAGAAACCTGTTAAGCGGGGCCGGTGGGACTGCACTCAGCCCGAGCCTGGATGTATTTTGTGGGCATGGATTTATTTTGGGGGCATGGATTTATTTTGTGTCCCCCGAGTGGTGCCGGTCCCTCGGGCCAGGTCCCAGTCCCCAGGCACGGTCTGGGGTCTCACCTGGTCTCAGCAGTGGCCAGCAGTGCAGGTGCACCAGCTCAGCCTCCTCCAAACAGCACTCAGCTGATCCCAGCCCCGTCTCCCCTTGCCCTTCCATCCCATTCCTGGTGTGGAATAAGCCCATTTCCCCACTCCAGCCTCACTGGCCCCCCTGTGCCTCAGTTTCCCTGGCTAAATCAGGGAGAACAGCCTGTCCTGGTGCACAGCCCCTGAAGTGGAGCCCGCAGCACATTCCAGTGTCTCTGCCATTATCCCAGGCTGGGCAGCCAGGTTGGATCCTGCAGTTTCCCCGGGCCCAGCTTGGAGGCTGCACTTCCACCCTGTGACAATCCCTTCCCAGCTGTGCTAAGAGAGCTGGAGGAGGATATGGAATAACTCAGGAGAAATGAAATCACTCAGGAGAAATGGAATCACTCAGGAGAAATGGAATAACTCAGGAGAAATGTGGGTCCCTTTACTCCTCCCCACCTTGATCTTGCACCACCCAGGATAACAATAAAGAGGAAATGAAAATGAAGTGTTTTGGGACAAAACCTGAACCCCAGCTCAGGAGGTAGTGGGATGATGCCAGGAGATGCCCAGGGTCCAAGCCCCATGCCCGGGCACTGCCCCCAGGCTGTGTCTCTGTGCCCCCTCCCCACTCCTTCTATCCCTTCTCCCTGTTCTCTCTCCAGGGGGTGACACAAACCCTCTGGAGGATTCTCCTGCCTGTGCAGCTCAGGGTGACACAAGGGTGAGAAACCCCCCAGGGCCACAGGGGGACACCGTGGGGAAGGCAGGCTGGGCACCCCAGGACACGCCACGTGTGCAGGGACCGGCTGCTGGGACCCCCCGATGCTGGGGAGGAAATCTCTGGGGGCCGTGGGGATCCCCCCGCTGTGCTCCCGGGGACGGGACGTGGGTGGCACCTCCACCACCCCACCATCGCCCCGATGCATGCCACCTTCCCCCGCTGCTCTCGGTAGGAGGGTTTGCTTGTAAACAGCAGCCCCTGGGTAACACTCCTAATCCTTCTCTTGGCTATTATTCATCCCCAGCTAACCTTAAAGCCTCCCCCTTTTTCTCTGCGAGGCACCCCCAGAGCAGAGGAAATTCCTCAGCCCTGACGTGATGTGAAACACGAGCGGCTCGGCCCCAGCGCCCCCTTCCCTGCCCCAACCTACCCGGGCCATTTCCCAACCCAGGTTTCCCTGTAGCATCCCACTCCCCCCGCTCTTTTTTTTTTTTTTTTTTTTTTTTTTTTTTNNTTTTTTTTTTTTTTCTTCTCTCTTTCTTTCCCCAACCACCCCTTTCTGCTTTAGACATTGTAACCCGAGAGGCTGGAAATGCAGCTCCTTTCATCTTCCATTTCCCACATCCTGAGAGTCTGGGGAGAAGGAGCCCACCCAGATGATGGAATCCCAAATATGCGGCTCCTTCCACCTCCCCGATCCCCTCCGCCGCCCCCCGTGAGGCTCTATTCACAAAGCAGATTAGCCATGCTGCCGCCTCCCCGCACACCTCGCCTCAAAAAGCCCGCGAAAAACCCGGCACACACAAAAAAAAAAAAAAAAAAAGAAAGAAAAAAAAATTACAATTATTAAGAAGAAATCCCCACGGCTGCTGCTGCCGGGGAGCAGGATCGGTCTCAGCACCTCCTGCCCCGCTCTCAGGTCCCGTCACAGTCCGGTGGGAATTGGCACCGCGGGTTTTGGGGAGCTGCAGAACTCCAGCCGGGACCTTTCTCCCCCCTGTGCTCGGTGATTCCAGCCCCAGGATGTGGCGTGTGGTCCCCAAGCTGTCACCGCTGCCTTGTGGTCCCAGCTGGGTCTGGGGGGACCTTGAGGATGAGGAGAGGAGGGACAGCAGCTCCCGGGCTGTGCCCTGGGCTGCGCTGGCTCCCAGCACCCATGACCCAAACCCTCGGGAGCCCAGCCCTCCTCTCTCCCGGGGACACCCCGGGATGGCCTCACCCTGCGGGGGTGTCCCTCACCCTGCGGGGGTGTCCCTCATCCTGCAGGGATGTCCCTCATCCTGCGGGGATGTCCCTCACCCTGCAGGGATGTCCCTCACCCGCAGTGCCACCGCCCTGAGGAGCGCTCACACGTTTTATTCCCAAATGTGAGAGCCCAGAGCAGCGTGCTGTGGCTGTGGGGGTGACTCGGAGCAGGTGGTGGCACTGGGGGTGTCCCCGCGGTGGCACCGGCGATTGCCCATCCCCGAGCCTCCTCTCCCCTCTCCGGGTCCCACTGCCAGGCTGGGACAAGCAAAGGCGGGCAAAGGGCTCCGTGCCCTCCTCATGGGGACTGGGCAGCGCTGAGACGCCTCAATCCCTTTTTACAGGTTTATCACGGGAGGTGGGGAGGACAGGGTGTCCATCAGAGCATCGGGAGGAGATGAGGAAGGGTTCGGGCTCCCCCCGGGGACCCGCGGGTCGCTGCCGTGCTTCCCCCCCACCCTGGGCCAGCCGGTTCCGCGGGCGAGCGAGCCCGAGCCGAGGGAGCCGGGGGCAGGCTGAGCCAAGGTCACGCAGTGACTCAAAGCTGCCGGTGGCGAACCGCAGCCCGTGTGTGTCACGGCGTCCGCGGCCCCGCATCCTCCCGCATCCTCCCGGCCCTGCCGTGCCCGGGGATGCTCCTGGGGCGGGCACGGCCGCGCTCCCGGCGGGCAGTGACCTTGCTGGCTTGTTCCAGGACATCGGTGCTGAGTTCTAACCCCTCACCCCGGGCGTTCCTGGGGAGCAAATCGCCGCTCTCTCCCTGCTGGGTCTCGCCCTGGCCCTCCCCGTTTTCACCTATTTGCTAATTGTGCTGGCGGGGAAGGCGAGGGGGAGGAAATACAAAAAGTAAACTGCGAAAGCAACACTGCAGCTCCGAGGGCCCAGCACAGCAATCAAGCGATAAAGCAGTAATTAAGGCTGATTATCATGCAAGGCAGCCCCGGTTAGACTGGAATGCCGCTGAAGAGCCTGAAAGCTGCCAGGATTGTTTGCAGGGCTCAGAACTGATCTTTTGATGTCTGCTGGGAGCTCCTCTCCCCCAGAGCTGCCATCAGCTCCATGTGCCACCCCAGGGTCCTGTTTCTCCCCGGGCATGGCCCTGGTTGGGTTTTTCCTCCTTGCAAGCCCTGCGGAGTCTCCTCTGGGCTGGAAACTGCTCCCCGAGGGCTCACAGGGAGCAGGACAGGCCCTGCAGGACATCCCGGTGTCCATGCAAGGGCAGGGTGTGCTTGTGGCTGCTCTCCTGCACCCACCATCCCAGGGAAGAGGGCTGGGGAGAGAAGTGATCCCCAGGGATGAGGGCAAGGCGGGTGAGAGCAGCAGGAAGGGGTTTGTTTCATTTTACTTTGAATGTCTGACACATCCCGATGGCCTCGCCCGGGCTGGCAGGGGAAAGGTGAGCGTGTGGAATGGGCTGAGGGGAAAAGGTGACTCCTAGCCCTGCTTCGGGGTCATTTTGGGAACAGGAACGCACCGGGGTGAGTGAGTCTGGACAGAGATGGATACGGCCGCGAAGTGCGGCTGCCTCCCAGCTCCACGGGGCCGGGACACGCAGCAGGAGCTGCCCTGGCCCCCGGGAGGGGTTCCCCCATCCAGAGGGGACCCAGCCCCGTGGGGCAGCAGGAAGAGCCGGCCGCTGACTCAGAGCCGGGGCTAACGAGCGGCTGGGCAGGTTTACGCACGAGGATGGTTCTGGCCCCAGCTCATCCCGGCTGCTCCCTCCGACGCTAATGAGCAGGTCTGGGCAGGGCTGCTCCTCCCGAGGAGTCAGGGACAGGCAGCCCCCGGGACAGCCCGGCCGCTCCGGGCGAGCTCTGTTTGTCAACAGGTTTGCAGGGCAGCCCCTTCGCTGCCTTTCATCATCCTGGCAAAGAATTTGATAATGAGTTCGGGGCCAAATGCTAAGTCACCTCATCCCACGGCTGAGCGGGGACTGGCAGAACCAGTTGTCCCAAATATGCCCAGGCGTGGGGTGGGAATGAGGCAGGAGAAAGGCGCTGCCTGCCCCTCTGCCCCGCTCCCGGCTTGCATCACCTCGAATTGCAACAACAATACATTAAAAAATATTTTTAACAATTGTATATTTTAAACAAAGAGGAAATGGAGGCGCTGCGTCAGATTCTCCACACTTTTCCCTAAATAAAAATGTCACTTTCTGGGTAAAACGGAAGGTAGATTTTGCAGTTTTTGATTGTCTCAGGCCCTGAAAGAGGATGTGTCACATTCTGGGTAAATCTAAAAGCGGCAGCAGCGGTTGGCGAGTCCTTCCCGGCCGGTGCGAGCTCCAAACCCCGGGTTGGGGATGCATCTTGGTTGTATTTAATCCTTTTTCTTAACACCAAAGGGGACAGGATCTCACCAGCATTTCCAGTAAACCCCATTCGATTTCAAGCAATTCATCCCACAAGTATGTGTGGGATGCCAGGAACTCCTCAGCCTCGCTCAGGAGCAGGAGCCCAGATGGGCTTTGTCTGGAATAATTCAGCTCCCAGCGGCTGGAGCTCTTTGCTCCAAATGCTGATAGAGTGAGTAATCAGAGATCTCCATCCAGTAAATTATTTATCTTATCTCTGGAACTCGGGGAGGCATCTCAGCCAGCGACTTCTGCGGAAAAAGAAGACGGGGGTGGGGGAAAAAAACCCAAAACCCAGGGATGTTAGTCAAGAGTGCGCAGCTGGAAGGGCCACACGGCCACTTTTACCGGAAAGGGGAAAAGTTCAGGCACTGCTTGGCCCGTGATGAAGCAACAGCGGGGCGAGCCCGGGGCTGGCGGAGCACGCGGGAAATCCGCGATTCGCGGGAAATCCGCGATTCCCGGGAAAAGCCGCGCGCCAAACGCGGGGTCCCGTGA
>WEZZ01027205.1:143519-153789 GCA_013400585.1 Chloropsis cyanopogon
CGGGGCGGGCGCCGAGCTCATCCCGGTGCCGAGCTCATCCCGCCGCTCCCCTTGGCTCGCAGGTGGCGATCAAACGCGTGGCCCGGGACCGCATCTCGCAGTGGGGCGAGCTGGTGAGTGAGCGGGGCCAGCGGGAGAAGCCGGGGCGTGACGGGAGGGTGGAAACCGGGACAGCGCGGGGGGAGCGGGTGTGGGGTCACCGGGGGACGCGGAGCATCCCGGGCCGGGGAATGCCTAGCGCCGATGGGGGCGGGCAGGAGCACACCGGCGTGCCCAGGACCGGTGGGAGCGGGCAGGGAGACACCGGAACACTTCTGGGCGGAGGGATGCCCAGGACCTGTGGGTGCGGGCAGGGGGACACCAGAGCTTGCCGCGGGCGAGGGTAGCTCAGCCCGCTGATGGCAGCGTGGTCCCCCCGCAGCCCAGCGGCAGCCGTGTGCCTCTGGAGATCGTGCTTCTGAACAAGGTGGGCTCCGGCTTCCACGGCGTCATCCAGCTCCTGGACTGGTTCGAGCTCCCGGACAGCTTCGTGGTGGTGATGGAGCGTCCGGAGCCGTCGCAGGACCTCTTTGACTTCATCACGGAGCGGGGGTTCCTGCCGGAGGAGATGGCGCGGGGGCTGTTCCGCCAGGTGCTGGAGGCCGTGCGGCACTGCAACAACTGCGGCGTCCTGCACCGCGACATCAAGGACGAGAACATCCTGCTCGACCTGGCCACGGGCGAGCTCAAGCTCATTGACTTCGGCTCCGGCACCTTCCTCAAGGACACGCTCTACACGCAGTTTGACGGTGAGCCCACAGCCAGGTGACGCGGCCGGGCCGGGCTCCGGAGGTTTCCCCGTGGCGGGGGGGGACGGCATTAATTCTGCAGCCGCTGCCAAGTTGCTGTTTGGCACGGGAGGATGTTGTGAAACGGGAGCCGGCTCCCGGCCCTGCTGACAGCCTCCGTCACCCAGCCTGGCTCGGGCTGGGGCGGGGGAAGCCAGCGTGACAAAAACACCCTGGGGAGGGGGGAGCCGAGGGGGGTTTGCAAAACGCGGGCACCGGCCGGTTTGGTTTGCGGGTGCGGAAGGGCTGAGGCTGCTCCTCTCCCCTTGTTTGCCCCGGTTTATAATTTCAATTTTTTTGCCATTGCGGGGTGGGGGAAGGCGTGGTTTTTCCCCACCCGTGGGTGGGTATTTTTCCCTCACATGTAACGGCCGGGCCTTCCCCGGGCCCTGCTGCCCTCTTCTGGCACCGGCGCCTTCCTTTTACAACCCAAAGTTTGTAAACAAGAGTCACGTGCTGGCGGGAAGGCGGGCGGGTCACGCCGGGTGCCAGCGCCGCCCGGGGATGCTGGGCCCAGGGGCTGACGGGCTCCCGTGTCCCGCAGGAACGCGGGTGTACAGCCCCCCGGAGTGGATCCGCTTCCACCGCTACCACGGCCACTCAGCCACCATCTGGTCCCTGGGTGTCCTGCTCTACAACATGGTGTGCGGGGACGTCCCCTTCGAGCAGGACGAGGACATCATCCGGGGCCAGCTCTTCTTCCGCCGCCGCATCTCCCTCGGTGGGTCCCGGCTCGGGGAGAAGGGGCTGGGGGAGGCAGCGCCTCCCAGGGAGCTCTGCAGGGGCTGCATCTCCCGAGGGGGCGGGAGGAGGGGGCACCTGTGCTGCCATCCTGCTCTCCTCCCGGGCTGGGCAGGGCTGGGCACAGCTGGGCACTGCGGGCGGTGGCACAGGGGGACAGGAGCCGGCTCTGACTGAGTGCTGCTTTCTCTGCAGAGTGCCAGCACCTCATCAAGTGGTGCTTGTCCATGCGCCCCTCGGACAGGCCGTCCTTGGAAGACATTTTCAACCATTCTTGGCTGCAGGACATTCACCTGGAACCAGCTGAGATCCACCTGCACAGTTTGATCCAGGAGCCTGACAAGTAACAGCTCCATGCAGCTCCTGGTCATAAGAAGCAAAGAAAACCAGACCTTTTCATCTTGACCATAACACTGGGCAGGGATCCTCAGATGGGAATGTGCTCATCTTGCCCTGGAGCTGGGCTGGGGACCTGCTCGTCCAAGTTCTGGTAGCCACCATCCAAGCCAGCTGTCCTGGACTCCATCTCAATGACCTTGTCTCTTCCGAGATTTTTACCAGTAATTCTTTTTGGACTGGTTTTGGAGGCTCTCAAGTGTCATCTTGACCTGCTGAACTGGATGATGAGAGGATTGGAGACCTGATTGCAAGAAAAGCTTCAATGGGGGAACACTGTGGGGAGGGCAGGGCCTGTGGCAAAGTGGCTGTCCCTTCTCACTGTCCCTTCTCGCTGTCCCCGTGCTCCTGTGCCTTCTGTTTGATCTGAGCTGTGCTGGAGGAAAGACTTGACTCTTCCTACAGTGCTGCTTTTCTGAGACTCGCCTGGGCCTATAGTTCCTTTTCCCTTTTCAAAAAGGAATTGGGTCGGAAGATGCTTGGGAACCAAGTGGGTTATGCCTCGCCTCCTGTGCCTCCATCCCACACGGGTTTTCTGGGGTTCTTTGCTTCTCTGTGCCCTCACGAATGCACAAACAATGCAAACCAACAGCTGTAAATGTGTACATAGTTCTACAGGAGCAAAGCTTGATGTACAGTTGTGAATAGTGATAACATGTTGCCTTTTTTCTCATTTCCAGTTTTTGTTTTTTAATTTATTTTCATAAATTTGTTGTTTGTTTTTTAAAGGAAGAGTTCTAGCCGCTAGGATAACTTATTTATTTATTTATAATTCACGTGGGTTTCCAGCCCATGCCTTGCTTCTACAGCTGCTGATCCCCCGGTTTTCCATTCGGGTCCTTCCCTCTGTTTCTGTCCTGTGTCCATCCCCGGGCCCGTCGTGTTTCTGTTGGATGTCTGGTGGAGGTGTGGGGTGGCTGCTTCTCCCCACCTGTCTGTGTACATAGTTCTGGGTGCTGTTCTTTCCTTGCCACGTGCAGATCTCAGTTTGCAGATGAATTTGGGTTTTCTCCACGGGTGTCTTGTTTTTGGGGCTGGGGAGGGGGGGCTGGCCTGGGCTGTCTGCACTGTCCAGTCTGTACCTGTAACCAAGTGTGTAGCCGGCGGGTTTTGTTAATAGTTAATATTGTACAGGGGAATTGAGAAATCTTATTTTTTTTATGCGGTTTTAAATAAAAACAAAACACTTGCTGTGATGGAGACATTCCTTTGTTGTGGGGCGGGATGGAGGATATGCTGTGAGTTGTGGGGCACCAGTGACCACACCATGGCCACTCCAGGGACCTTGTCTCCAGCCAGACTGGACTCCCAAGATCCCAGCCCAGCACAAACCGGGAGCAGCCAGTCCAAAGCACCACGGGGACAGCCGGATCCATCCCTCCACGGGGTGTTTCCAGAGCTGACTGCTCCTGGCAGCTCTCCTGGGAGAGATCAAAGAGGTGCTGAGCCCTTTTCGCTCCCATTCATCCACAGGCTGGTGCGGAGCATGTGCTGGAGCTGGCGAGTAAACAAACATCAAAGCGCCCTTACGAAAGGCCGGATGTTGTCAGCCAAATTCAATTTCGGTAGGGCAGATCCTGTTGCTCCGGCTCCGTTGGGTGTTGCACGCCGGGGGCTGGTGGGTGCAGGAAGCTGCCAGCGGGCTGTCCCCACCTCCAGCTCGGCCAACGCAGAGGAGCAGAGGAAGCTGATCTGCAGATTACGAGAACTCGGTCGCTATCAGTCAGCAGCGGTCGAGTTTTTTACCCTGCAAACTGTCAAACCCCATTTCCAGCTCTGCGGCACTTCAGGGATGTTTGTTTGTGTGTTTTCTTATCTTGGTTTGGTTTTTTTTTTTTTTTTAATTAGTTTACATGTGTTGAATTTTGCAGCCCTGTTTCTGCGTGACCTCCTGGAGCAGCTGCTGCTGCGTGCACAGGGCTGTGTCTGCTCCAGGGAAGGGGCAGCTTTCCCTTTCTATAGGTGACTTTGCAAGTCCCCAGGCCAGATCTGACACAACAGGACCCTCCTTTCCTTGGCTTGCTCCAGGGCTTTTTCCTTAATATCCCGACGTCCAGTGAGCAGTCCCCTTCCCTGGCTCACCCCGGGCTCTCCTGTCCTGCTTTCCAAGCCACGGGGCTGCTGGGAGGGAATGGGTGGTCCTGGAGCCACATCCCAGCTGGGAGGGAATGGGTGGTCCTGGAGCCACATCCCAGCCTCGTGCAGTGACCTGGTATCATGGCTGTGTCTCTGCCTTGGTGAAGAAAGCGTTAAGTTGGTTTGTTTGTTTTGCTTTTTTATTTTTTTTTTTCTTTCTATTTCACTCAGCTGCATCTTTCATCTCCTTGGGGCTGCTCAAAGCAGGAAGCACAGCTCCAAACGCCTCAAAGTTTAGGCCTATTTTGAGATGTGGTTTGGATCTACCCTCCTCTCTCTCTTTTCCCCTCAAGACCGTCCAGGAAGCTGCTCTTACACGAACACAAACATCCCCAGCACACCTCCTGCTACCCCGTGGAGCCCCCGAGCCCCTCGTGTGGCCGCTGTCCCCCGGCACCACCAGCACTATCGCGGGCTGGGCCCGGCCCACCCTTCCCGTAAGCGCTCGCGACTGTTGCGGCGTTTCTTAGAAAACTGAGCCGAAAGGCTGAGCAGGCCCCATGTGGAGCTGGGTGCTGATAGTGCCTTGGCTTCCTCTGCCTGTGGCTGGTGATTTTGTCACCCCAGGTTTGTGCTGCAGGCGCGGGACAGAGCCGGCGTGTCCCCAGCAAGGTCCCACTGAGCCAGGGGACCGTCCTGTCCGAGGGCTGGCTGTGGGGCTGCTGTGTGTTTGATCCCCAGTGCACCAACATTCCTGAGCAGTAATACATCTACAAGTCTAAGTGCCACCAGATTTGTGTCCCAAGCCTCTCTGGAAGAGGATCAGTACATGTTTGATTCCCTGAGCACCAGCCCTCCTGAGCAGTAACACCTTCACGAGGACAAGGGCCACCAGATTCATGTCCCAGCTCTCTGCCACAGGGAAAGGATCATGGCAGATGTGATGGGAGACCAAAGATCAGCAGTTACAGCTTCAGCTGCCTGTTCTCCCCTCCAGGCTGCCCATCACAGTCACATTCAGGGCCTGGGGGAAAGAAGAACCCTTTTCACCCCTCACTTTTCCTCACTGAGGGGATATTTCCTGCACTTTGGGGCCATCAGATATGACAGGAGAGGATGAAAACACAGGAGTTATCCATTGGGAGGTGACTCAGAGGCAGCACTGCTCTCCCACCTCCCTTTCACAAATTTTTCCTGCTCCCCTGTGTCAGCAGGCAAAGCACCCACAGTGCAGAAATTGGAAAAACACCAATGAAGCAGGACCAGGAGGAGATTTCAGACTGCCAGAACTCCAGTTCTGGGAGCACTGGAATCCCACGGGTAACTGAGGTCTTTCAAAGGGCCAGCACCCATCACACCTGTGCCCTTCTGTAGACATCCATCCCTTGCTAAGGTGCTTGGTGAGGCAGGAAGGACCAGCCAGGGGAGCCTGGAGCTGCAGCAAAAGGGACATTTATGTTTTACACATCCCTTCCTGGGAACGGGAGGTGAGCAACAGCCAAACTTCTGCCACGGCTGGAGAAAGGCAGATGAGCACCAAGGAGAAAATCACCTGGGGAGCAGGGACCTGAAGAGCCAGAAACTCGGAGGTGGCATCTCACCACCTCCCTATCCTAAGGAAAACATCCAGGTGCCCCTGAGGCACTGTCTCAAACCCTTTGGCCTTCTTGGCACAGTGAGTCACAGGAGCTATTTTCGACTCCTGCCTTAGGTCGAGGTGAATTATCAGCAAACCATGTGTCCCAGGGCTCCAGCTCCCCGGGAATGAACCCTTGTGGAAATCAGTCTCTGAGCACTTTGCCAGCGGTCTGTGTGGCAATAGCATCATCTCCATGTGGGGAAACTGAGGCACAGCGACCCAACTCGCTGGAGATCTTTTGTGGTGGAGCTTGGGCTCACCTGCTTTCCCCTGCCCTCTTTCCTCAGGCTGAGATTTGCTGCAGGAGCTCCCAGCTTTAATCCCCCGGTGTCCCCACGTCCCCTGGGCAGGGGATTGAATCCTGCAGGAGCCCAGAGCAAAGCCCTGCCCCCTCTCAGTGTGAAACCAGGGTGAAACTCGTCCCTTCCCAGGCCTCCTGTGACACCCCCCACCCTGCTGGGGCAGCGAGGGCAGCCAGGTGCTGCTTTCAGGCACCTGGAGCCCCAGTCAAGACCAGAGTCTCATGTTTTGGGGTTTACAGTGACTCTTCCAATTGCTGATCTGCACTAACCCTGCCTCCGTGACACATCGAAACTGCATCACTCAGCCTGCGAGTTGGTGGGGGTTTTAAAGAGGAAAAAACACTTTATTCACCATAAAAAACCCCAAACCAACCGCAAAACCTTTCCAGCGTGTAAAGTTGAGTCAAATTTAGCAGCTTCAGCTAGAGAAACATATTTTGAAAGCTGTAATGGCAGTGTTGCTTTCATCCCTTTCCAAGCTTTTGGTCCCCTACCTCCAGGGTAATATTTTTGTGTCCTTACTCACTGGGTTTATTACAGTTAGGAGGGGGTTAAGCAACCCCAAAAATGAAACAACAGCTCCTGTTACAAACTGCAACAGCCACTTCAGTGGCCCTCAAATACCACAGAGGCACGTGTGTGAATACGAGGGGCAAGTGGGTGTCGGATGGAGATCTCACCCGCTGAGAAAGCTGTGAGAGAAACAGAAGCGCCAAAATGTCACTTCAGGTCACCCAAATTTCTCCATCTCTCTCCCTGAAAAGGGCAGGCAGGGCTGGGCCCTGGGCATCAGAAGCAGCCCCAGGGGAATGCAGCCGTGCTCTGCCAAGCGTGCAGCACGGATGTGCCACGGCAGCCCAGCCTCGGTGCCAGGCTACTCCGTGGAGTAGATTGCTCCCTGTGGGGTGCCCGGTGGCAGCCCCGGCAGCCTCGGTGCCAGGGAGGAGATTGCTCCCTGTGGGGTGCCCGCACTCACACGGTACACTCACATGCCCAGGTGTGTGTACATCCCCCCCAAAGCACACAGATTGGCCCAGTTTGGCTCCTGCCCTCGTTAATCAACGCCTGACATAATCAAGGTGCAACTGTGAATGCCAAGGACTTGGATTTCACCCTCCGGGTGGGTCTTCTCACCTTTTGGGAGCGAGCAGGATGTGGGCAGAGCAGACAATGAGCCCCCCACCCTCGCCAGGGCGGAGGGCTCACTCCTCTGTCGCTCCAGCAGGGTGTTTCCAAACAAAACCTTGATAAAGCCAACACGTGAAGCTGGAGAAGATGATGTATGAATTACCATGGAAAAGCGGGAGGGGAAACTCCAGGGAGGATCCAGCTCTCAGGCTGGGGAGGAGCAGCAAGGCCAGCCCAGCCTGCCTGAAAAGAGGACCCGAAGGAGCCCTGCAGATTCACAGATGCTAAAAGTGACTCTGGGACAGATGGACAGGCTGTCCGTGCTCAGCCCCGCGGGGGATGGGTCCCATTTCCCAGAATCTGTTACGGGATGAGGGGATTTGTGATAACATTGTAGGATGTGTTAGATGTGATAAATATCCCCGGGGTTTTGAACTCCGGGTGGAAGGAGCGGCGCCTCCACCCAGCTCCTTCCTAAACTTGGCTAGTCCAGCACAGCCCCTCCGGCCAGGGGGGCAGTGCTCTCCCCGCAGCTGGGCACCCTCAAATCTGCTATTTTTGCCAGCTCTGAAGTTTCCTTTCTCCGCTTCAGCTTCAGGATGGGAAAAGGAACTGATTCTTCTGTCTCGAGTTTCATTCTCGTTCAGAATCGAAAGCTGCCGGAGATGCCGGGCTCGTTGTGAGCGAGCCAGAGCTCGCTCTGCCCCCCTGAAATATCTCCCCGTGCCCTGGGGGCGGCTGATGGGGAGGGAAGGAGCAAAAAGCGCTGGCTCGGGGAAGGCCGGCAGGTGCCGGTGCCGGTGCCGCGACGAGCCCGTGCCGCCCTCTGCTGTCAGTGCCAGCCTCCCCGAACGGGCGGCTTCGCAGAAAAATCCCCTCCTTTTGAATATTTCTTCCCTTTTTAAAAGTCCTTCCAGCCCTCCCGTGTCCTGAAGGCTTCTTCTTCTTCCCTAGGGCTTGGTCGACCTGGCCACAGGCAAGGTGAACTTTGTGTTCAAGACAAAGTTGGACTCAGTGCTCTGGTCTAGTTGTCGAGGTGGGGAACAGTCAAAGGTTGGACTGGATGATCTCAGAGGTCTTTTCCAGCCTAAATAATTCTGTGGTTGAATTCAGCCGTGGCACATTCCTCCAGACCCAGAGTGCAGGTGAGGCCACCACGCTCCGGAGGTTCCCCCGTGGCTGGGGATGAATTCCTCACCCACTGCCAAGCTGCTGTTTGGCAAGAGATGGATGGTGTGAAACAGGAGCTCCCGGCTCTGCTGACAGCCTCCCTCACCTGCACTGGCTCTGGTGAGCTGGAGCTGGAGCCAGCGTGACAAAAACACCTTGAAGGGGCAGCAGAGGACCTTCAGAGCCTGGGCTGGGTGTGGTTTTGATTCCAGGCACAAAGGGCTTGGGCTGCTGCTCTCCCCTTGTTTGCCCTGGCTCACGGTTGGGGTTTTTGGCCAGTGAAGAGGAGGATGAACACAGGTTCTTCCCCTCTCGTGGGTGGTTTTTTCCTGGCCTTCCCCAGGGTTGCACTGCCCTTTTCCAGCTTTATTCACACCCCAGTGTTTGTAACCAAGACCCAGGGGCAGGGAGAGGGCAGCAGGTGCTGCCATGTGCCCCGGGCAGCTCCTGCATGCCCAGGGATGGCCAGGCCAGGCTCTGGAGCAGCAGCAGCCCCCCATGAGCTCCTGTGTCCCACAGGAACAGGGGGTGCAGCCCCCCGGAGCAGAGCTGCTTCCACCAGTGAGAAATGGATTTGTGAAGAATTCTCAAAACCTGACAGAAAGCTCACAGAGTCTTGGACATCTGTGTGCAAACTCTGAGATAAGGTGTGCTGACTTAGGAAGGCCATGGAATAGAGATGACATTGTTGAGAGAGAGATTGAACTAGAAATAAGTTTCAAACTATGGCTTTGCAAAAAGACCAGATGTTTTAAAGAATTAGAACTATAAAAGATGCATTGTAATGAGACCATGTGGGGTGAAAATACAGGTGATTGGTGTTAGAAGTATTAGCAGCATTGTGTGGGAAAAGCTAACAGGCTGAAAAACATTTATAAGGTGTTGTAACCAGGAAATAGGTTGGCTTCTGATGGAATGGCGTTGAGTTTTACATCTCTTGTGTCTCACCTTCCATCGAGGCTGATAATGGAATAAAATCTTTTAAAACACCTCTCAGTTAGCCCAGCTCTGTAAAAACTGGGAAAACCAACACACAGCTACCACGGCCACTCAGCCACCATCGGTGTCCTGCTCTACAACATGGTGTGCGGGGACGTCCCCTTCGAGCAGGACGAGGACATCATCCGGGGCCAGCTCTTCTTCCGCCGCCGCATCTCCCTCGGTGGGTCCCGGCTCGGGGAGAAGGGGCTGGGGGAGGCAGCGCCTCCCAGGGAGCTCTGCAGGGGCTGCATCTCCCGAGGGGGGCGGGAGGAGGGGGCACCTGTGCTGCCATCCTGCTCTCCTCCCGGGCTGGGCAGGGCTGGGCACAGCTGGGCACTGCGGGCGGTGGCACAGGGGGACAGGAGCCGGCTCTGACCGAGCGCTGCTTTCTCTGCAGAGTGCCAGCACCTCATCAAGTGGTGCTTGTCCATCTATAATAATAAACCAAATGAATAAATAAATAAAATTTTTGTGTGTAATCAGAGTGGGTTTTTTATCCTTTTTTTTTTTTTTTTGAATCTTAGAATGGTTTGTGTGGAAGGAGACTTTAAGTTCATCTCTTCTTCCACCTTCCCCACGGGCAGGGACACCTCCCACTGTCCCAGGCTGCTCCAAGCCCTGTCCAGCCTGGCCTTGGGCACTGCCAGGGATCCAGGGGCAGCCACAGCTGCTCTGGGCACCTGTGCCAGGGCCTGCCCACCCTGCCAGGGAACAATTCCTAATTCCCAATATCCCATCCATCGCTGCCCTCTGGCAGTGGGCAACCATTCCCCTTGTCCTGTCCCTCCAGGCCTTAATCCAAGCTCCCTCTCCAGCTCTCCTGCAGCCTCTTTAGGCTCTCAGGTGTCCCCGGAGCCCTCCCTTCTCCAGGTTGAACACCCCCAGCCCGGCTCCCGAGCAGAGGTTTGGATTTTATCCTCTTTTCCCGGCCGAGTTACCCGTCACCGCCCCCGGGCCAAGATGGCGCCGCCGGGGGCGCTGAGGGCCCGGGGGGCTCCGCCTGCAGCACC
>WEZZ01027205.1:154212-181363 GCA_013400585.1 Chloropsis cyanopogon
CCTCAGTCCCCCCTCAGTGTCCCCTCCTGTGTCCCCCTCAGTGTCCCCTCTGTGTCCCTCAGTGTCTCCTCAGTGTCCCCCTCAGTGTTTCCCCTGTGTCCCCCCTGTGTCCCGTCAGTGTCCCCTCACTGTCCCCTCGGTGTCCCCCTCAGTGTCCCCTCCTGTGTCCCCTCACTGTCCCCTCAGTGTCCCTCAGTGTCCCCCTCAGTGTCCCTCCCGTGTCCCCTCAGTGTCCCCTTCTGGCTGCTGCCACAGCCCTCTCTGCTTTGCTCTCCTGCGTTTACATTTATTAAGGTATTTATTGTATTTGTTTGTATTTGCTTTAATAAAACACATAAAGCTTTGCCTCTGTTTCCTCCCAAAATGGATTTGTGAACCGCTGTGTCATTTCCACACGACTGCAGTGTGTCCTTCAATTATTTGTCTGTGATTTTAGAAATGAGCACTTCACACATTGGTGCTCTTCTTTGGTATTTGTTTTTTTTCCTTCTGCACAAAACTGTTTGCTGACAGTTTTTAATGTGTAACTGAGCACCAGAGCAGCTTCCAGGGAGCCCTGCAGAATTCCCAGGCACCGGATTTTCTGCAGAAGAACTGGAAAGGCTGGAGAGTGAGATTTCCAAAGGCCCTCAGGTGCTTTTTAGGTAGCTGGGATTGTTTCCAGCCCTGGGACTGGCAAACCTTGGAGCCCTGGGCAGCGAGGCAGGGGCTGCTGAAGGCACTGAGCACTTTTTGAAGCGCTGCTCTGAGAGCTGAGAGCCCCCAGGGTGAGTCTGATGCCTCTGCCCAGGATTTCCTGGGGGCTGCTGCTGGGAACGTGCTCTCAAAACTGGGGCTGTGTAAATGCGGCATTTTGGGGGCAGCCTGGCTGGGTCCAAGGCTGTGGGGACATCATGAGAGAGTCCCCCGGCGCTCCCCCCACTGCCCACAGCACCGGGGAGGCTGGAGTGTGTCCCAGATGGGATTTGGGCACCCTGGCAGATTCTCACTGGCTGCCCCTTGTCCAGACTCCAGTAAAACCCTTGGGGTGTTCCCCTCCACCCAGAATTTCATCACAGGAGGGGAACGGGAGGTGCAAGGTGCTGCTCCTCCTGCCTCTGCCCTTGGCTGCTGCACCGGGGACACTGAGGGACACTGGGGGACACTGATGGACACCGAGGGACACCGGGGGACACCCAGCCTGCCTTCGGTGTGCACCGTGTCCTAGCTCTGCCCGTGGGCAGCGCAGCAGCGCCTGGGCTGGCTCCTCCTTAAACACCCAAGCGAAGAGCGTGAGGAAGGCCCGGTAAGTGTAAATAGCGCAGATCGGTGCAGGCGAGGGTGAAGAAACGGTGAAAAACGGTGAAAACTGGTGAAAAACGGTGAAAAACGGTGAGAAACGGTGAAAAACGGTGGAAAACGGTGAAAAACGGCTCAGAACGGGGCTGCCGGCCGGAGCTGCGGCACCGCCGTCAGCCACCAGGGGGAGGCAGAGCGCGGCCGTCGCCAGCGGCAGCTGCTGCCGCACCGAGGGACAGAGGGACACTGAGGGACACTGAGGGACACCGGGGGACAACGAGGGACGGACAGGGACAACCGTGGCGGTCCCGCGTCCCTCCCCTGCCGCCGGCACACGGCNTGGGACACAAAAAACTGATTGTAAAACTTGGGATAAAAAAACTGTGATTGTAAAATTTGGGATAAAAAAACTGTGATTGTAAAATTTGGGATACAAAAACTCTGATTGTAAAACTTGGGACACAAAAAACTCTGATTGTAAAATTTGGGACACAAAAACTCTGATTGTAAAATTTGGGACACAAAACTCTGATTGTAAAAACTTCTGACACAAAAAACTCTGATTGTAAAACTTGGGACACAAAACTCTGATTGTAAAACTTGGGATACAAAAACTCTGATTGTAAAACTTGGGACACAAAAAACTCTGATTGTAAAAACTTGGGACACAAAAAACTCTGTAAAACTGCTGACACCAAAAACTCTGATTGTAAAATTTCCAACACCAAAAACTCTCATTGTAAAACTTCTGACACAAAAAACTCTGATTGTAAAACTGCTGACAGCAAACCCCCTCATTTTACAACTTCCAACACCAAAACTCTGATTTTAAATCTTCCCACACCAAAACCCCTGATTTTACACCTTTCCACACCAAAAACCTCACACACACCTCAAGGGCTGCTGATCCTGAGCAGACAAATTCCCAGTAAGAGGCTCCTTCCTCCTGAACCAGGAGAAATTTCTGTACCAGGCTCTCCCAGCAATGGGCACTGCTGATCCCCAGGGGATGCCTGATGTGCCTCGTGCAGAAATTAATATCACTAATATTGATATTTATACCTCGTGTATTAATAAAAGACTGAAGCTACCAACCAGAAGTGTCCAAGGCCAGGCTGGACAGGGCTTGGAGCAGCCTGGGACAGTGAAGGTGTCCCTGCCATGGCAGGGGTGGCACTGGCTGGGATTTGAGGTCCCTTCCAACCCAGACCAGTCTGGGATTCCATGATCTGGGCAGTGGAGAAATGGATCACACCAAAACGCAAATGGTTCTGTGTCGTGAAAAGCTCTTTGCTTGCAGGACCTGTAAGTGCAAAACGTGCCAAACGAAAGTTTAGTTCCCTTTTTTATTAAAATTACCCACAGGAAAAATGGACAAACAGGGAATGTTGCCTGAAAAGTTATTAGGAAAGAAAATTTATTAAATTTACTAAATTCATTGTTTCCAATAAGAGCAGCAGTCAGTGCAGCCTTCTCACTGCACATTGAGCAGATGCCATTAGAGCAGCTCCTTCTGTGTTTGCACACTTCCTTGGAAAAATGTCAGTGAAATGAACAATTCTGGTCACGTTGCTTCTCCTCCAAATTGGTCCTGAGAGCCTCACCCTGCAAAACCAAGGAATCTGCCTTCCCAAGCTGGCCTTGCTGCCAGAGCTGGTTTGGGAGCTCTGAGGGTGGTTTGAGGATTCTTGGGTGTTTTGGGGCAGGATTTAGCTGGTGCTCATCTCAGTTGTGCTTAAAGGGAGGGGTGGCAAAAAAGGGAGCAAAGGGGAGGGAGAAAGAAAACAAAAAAGAGCGATGGGACAAGGGAAGGTGAATTTTTTAGATGAGGAGGAAGAGGGAGAAGCAGAAATGGGGGGCAAGTGTGAGGGGAAAGGAGAGAAAAGAAAAGATGGGCAGGAAGAATGAGGGTGAGACAGGGAACAAGGACAGAAGGAAGAAATCAAGTGGGGAGAGGAAGGGAAGAAGGGGGGAAAAAGCTGGTGGGAAGTAAAGAGGGAAAAGGAGGAAGGGATGGTGAGGGGAAATGAACTGGGAGAAGAAATCTGTGAGGCCAAGGAGCTGCCTGTGGATACCCCAGGCAGCATCTGCCACTCCCAGGGCTGTGCAGAGAAAAAAATGGACCTGAGTGAGAATTCAGAAGAGGAGGGCAGAGCCCGGGGTGGTTTTTAAGTAATCCCAAGAGAAGGTGCCCAGAGTCTGGAGACCTTTGAGAAGTCAAAGTTGGGAAGTGCTGGCTCAGGACACCCAGTCTGGGACCCAGGGAGAGGCTGGGGAGGGTGAGGAAGGGAAAAAGGGAATTCCAAATCTCCACGGGCAGCAGTGGGGCTGTGCCTGAGGGGGGCCAGAGCTCTGGGGGCAGGAAGGGATCTCAGGTGAGGCTGTGAGGTCCCAGGTGGGTGTCAGGGGTTCCCCATCTCCCCACTCAAGAGCTGTTCCCCCCTCACACCTGGCTCCATCCCACTGCAGGTGTCCCACCTCCATCACTGTGCCTGTCCAGTGTGGGATCTCCTCTGCAGAGAGCTCCTCTCCTTCCCATGGTTAATGGATATTGGCACCAGCTCCGTGCAGGATGAGGGCCAGATGGACATCTCTTGAATTAAATAAAAATACAGTCTGAGAAACGTAATTAAATTAGAAATGCACACTTCCAGGTGGATGCCAGCCTTCACCTTGAAGAGATAAGGCACAGTAAGTCCTGACATCCCCTCAGAGTCAGGAGATTCGTGTTGTTTGTCATCACAAAGCAGCTTTTCCTTTTATTGCTGACACGAAGTTGTGGAGGAAGAAACGAAGACCTTGGAGGGTTTGTGTCACACTACACTGACTTTGGAGTTGTCCACTCACTCTCTCTAAATATTTCTCCCACCACACTGCCCATCTCACAGGGTTACTGGGACAGCAGCTCTGCCCAGATTTTGTGGAAAATCTGTGCAATAAAAATCATGAGTTAGTGCAGAGAGGAAATGCATTAAGTAAACTCTAAATAACACACAGACTATACAGAAAATAAAGGAGATTTTCTGTCAGATGAGTGTTCTGGTGGACATCCCAGGGCTGTATCAGACAATGAATTTTGAATTTGCTGTCAGTTGTAGAGGAGGCTCTGCATCTCTTCCTTTGTGTTTGATTTGAGGTTGGTGGGGTTTTGATGTTTTACATGGTGTGATTTTTTAAAACATGTTTCTTGCTTGCACCATCTTTTGTGCTTAGGAAATTTACCATAAACATTTGGCTTTTCTCGTAATACAAACCCTTTTCTTCTCCTTAGGAAATAATGAGCATAAGGAAATCATCACCAGTGGGTTGGGCTGAGTGAACTCAAACCCACTGCATCCACACCCTCTCCAAAGAGCCACTCCTGCACAGAAATCCCCCTCATGTTCCATCAGAGGCTCTTCCTTCCCTCTCCTTCCACGTTTGTCCCAGATGGGACAGCTCAGAGCACTCCAGCCCCACCTGCCCTCCCCAGGGCTCTCCCTTCCCTGCAGGACCACAGACGTGCACTGGTCCATACTGGGAAGGATCAGAAAGGGCAGAAGAAAAGCTGGGGAGGAGCAAATGGGCCACCCAGGCTGACCTGAGGCTGCTGCAGGCACTGCTGGGTGGTCTCAGGCTCCCCTTTGCCCAGCACCTCCTGGCTGGGTCATTCTCAGTGGGTGGGCAAGAGAAACCCTGGTCACCAAGGGGAACGTGTTTGCCACAGCCCCAGCCCAAGGCAAAACTCACCCCAGGCTCCACCAAGGCTCAGTTTTGAGTGCTTTGTGCTTCCTGACCTAAAGGGGATTGAATAAACTCGTGGGTGTGCTGGATTATTGGGATGTGGCTGCTGGAGGAGAACGGGCAATATCGGGAGATAGGAAAGGGGCTTCTGGCCTGAGATGCCAATTCCTCAATTTTCCTTCAAAATCATTGAGGCTTTTACAATTTCAAAGCTTTCTGTGGGTCCCTGTGGGTGAGTAACCACCACAAACCCTTGAGGTGCTGCCCTGCCCCATTCCAGTTTGTCTGTGCTCCCATTCTTACCTGGCTCTGCAGTGCAGAGAATCACAGAAATGGGGAACCCTGGAATGGTTTGGGCTGGAAGGGACCTCAAAGCCCATCCAGTGCCACCCCTGCCATGGGCAGGGACACCTTCCACATCCCAGGCTGCTCCAAGCCCCATCCAACCTGGCCTTGGGCACTGCCAGGGATCCAGAGGCAGCCACAGCTGCTCTGGGCACCTGTGCCAGGGCCTGCCCACCCTCCCAGGGAACAATTCCTTCCCAAAATCCCATCTAAACCTCTACTCACAGAATCACAGAATCATCAGGTTGGAAGAGACCTTCAAGATCACCGAGTCCAACCCAGCCCCAACACCTCAACTAAACCCTGGCACTGACCACATCCAGTCTCTTTTTCAAACACACCCAGGGATGGTGACTCCACCATTTCCCCAGGCAGCCATTCCAGAACTTTATCACTCTTTCTGTGAAAAGCTTTTTCCTAATATCCAACCTGTATTTCCCTTGGTGCAGTTTGAGACTGTGCCCTCTGGTTCTGTCAGTGCTGCCTGGAGACAGAGCCCAACCCCACCTGCCCACAGCCACCTTTCAGAGTTGTAGAGAGTGCTGAGGTCACCCCTGAGTCTCCTTTTCTCCAGGCTGAACACCCCCAGCTACTCCTTTAGTTTAAAACCATTCCCCATTATCCCATCACTCTCTGCCCATGAGGATCTATTTCCTCATGGTTTTCTCCAACTACTTAGAAATTCCCTGAGAAGTTTGAGTGTGTGGAATGACACAGTCCAAACCTGAATCAGAGCACGGAGAGAGCCCTGGTCAGGGAGGGACGGCGATTGCAAACCTTCCTTAGGGGTCACAGTTCCAGAGCTGTGTCTTTCAGGAGTTCATAATTTACTCTGGCAACCCCCAAAATGCTAAACATGGAGTGTGAATCCTACAGTGGCCCTCAATCAGAGCAGTAACTCAGTCAGGAACTCCTGGCAAAGCCACCAACCCTAAGCCACAACCACTAAAACTGGGTGAAAACCTGGAAATGCTGTTAGCAGTTGCTTTACAGCTACTTTAAGGGTGATTTTTTTGGGGGGAGACAAGGCAAAATAGTAGATCCTGGCTGCAAAATGGTATTTTTGAGAAGTTTTTTACACTAAAACCACATTTAACGTGTTCACAATTCCAAAATCCCCCTCTCCTCAAGGCATTGAGCGGTGCTTCCTATGATGAGCCTCAGGAAAAAAGGGGCCAAGACAGTCTTGAATGCCATGTGAGGTAATATTAAACCAAACCAAACTTTAGCATGCAGAATGAGCGGGTTGGGTGCCAAAGGCAGGACAGGGACTGACTGAGAGCTCCTGCTGGCGTTCTGGGGCAGAACTGGGACGCTGCAACATCTCAGGGAGAGAAGATTTCACAGTGAATATTCCTCAGTGTGGAATATTGAGGAGAGAAGCTATGGAGGGAAAGCTGATGAGAACAAGCACAGGAGGAAAACCCAGCCAGCACAACAGCTTTTATGGTCCTCTGTAGCTGCCACTTTCAAAATGAAGCTGAAATGAAAATATCTGAGCCGTTACCTTTGCAATAGGTGATACCCCAAAGTGAACCCGATAAAGAGCCATGAGGATTTCTGCTGGGTCACTGATTTATGATCTGCGCAGAGCAGGCTTGGGGGAGCCTGAGAGAGCTCCCAAATGGCCCCAGACACAAACCCCACATTGTGATCAACGTGAAGATCAGGCTGAGCTGTGACCCAAGAACACGTCTGATGAAAGACAAAGAATTCGGGCAGAGCCCGTGGCTCTCTGATGCTCCTTCCCTCCAAACAATTCCTTCATTTTTCACCAGGCTGCACCATCCAGCCTCAACAGCGAAACTCGACAGGCATTTTTGCCTGCTGGGGTTTTGCAGGGGTTACTTTGACTACTGATAAAGCCTGTAGTGTTATGAAATTAAGTCACATTAAATGGATTGAACAGAGAGCATTAATCTGGGCAAATTACTCCCGACCATTAGAAAACCACGGCTGTGGCAAAGTCAGACAATGGTTTCCATTAGAGAATAGAAAATTAATGCCATATATAACCTCCTTTCTCCTAGACCCTACAGCTCAAGGAAGCTTTTTGTTCTACTGTGATACAATTTAGAAAATATTTCCTAGATCTCTGGTAGTGCAGATTGTTATAGATACATATTGTAATATTGGCTTTTTGCAAATATTAAAATGGATTTTGTATGTGTAGTGTTGAAGTAACTTTGTTGTAAAGATATAGTTTTTATTTCTGTTGTTAATTAAGCTTAGTAAAATAACTAATATAAGTGTAAAATGCCTGCTTAAATAAGATAACATCCAATGAACATGAGAAAGAGACACCTGCTGCAGATCTGCCAACAATCAGCACTCACCATCTGAAGGCAGTGTGGACCAAAGCCCAAAAACTGGAGGTGATAAGAATGGACTAAAACCACAACCAAAAAATACACATACTCTAAAAAAACAGATCCAAAGAAGAAATACACTAAACAATTCTTAAAACATGTAAACTAGTTTAGAGAAAAAAATTACTATGCATAAAAGTATATGAATATACAACAAGCTAATGTAATAGAAAAGATATTTAAAGAGTATCCCAGAAGATAACAGTGTGCTGAGTGCCAAGATGCACCTGGCAATAATAACCTTTACTCTATAGTCCTTGTCTCCTATTGTCCTTTTTTTAACTGTTTAAATTTTCACAGGAGAGTGAAGGTGTTTTTCACAAGATGATTCGTTTTCCCTGTTTGGTCACTGTGAGGGGCTGGGGTGATGGGTGAGAACACTTTTCTTTTGGAGAACCCTGAACTCCAGCTGAGGGGAGAAGGTGTGGGAAGCAAAGAGAAATGCAGCATCTTTTATTTGTTTTGAAGTGTCCCTGGAAGTGAAACCAGGCTGGTCCCAGCCCTGTGTGCATTTCCAGCTCCCTTTGGCAGGAGCTTTGCCATCTGCAGTAACACCTGGGCAGGAGAGAGCCGTGGAAGAAATGATCCATTCTGCAATTAGGCTGGAGATAATCGGGAAATAGGAGAAGCTTCCTCACATCCTAAGCTCCTCTTGCCCGCTGAACTCCCTCTTTTGAGATTTTTCTCCCATATTTCAGCCATTCAATAATCTGTTTCCAGCCAACCACTGACAAGCACTGCTTTCATGATGTTCTCATCGTTCAGGGATCCTGACACCTGCTGTGCTGAGGATGCCTCTGCTGCCTCCAGTGCTTCCCTCTTCTTTTCCACGGAAAATGGAAAATATTCTGCTAGAAATAGCTCCCTTATCTTATAAAAATACATCAGAGACGCACAACCATTGCTTCGACAGCCCTTATTTCTTCTTACAGTGACCCTTCCTTTAGTGAATTTGTGAGTTCTCATTTCAATTATTTATCATCAAAAGGTTCTTTTTTTCCTCCCCAGACTGAATCCATAGAGCAGCAGAAAGTTAAAAAAAAAAAGAAAAAAAGAAAGCCTCTTATCACTGTGTTTATTATCTCTAGGGCCCATATTCACAGGAAATTAAATATCTGAGCACATCAGTGTAGACTGAAAACAGTCACCCATGTTATTTATCTTATTATCAGGAATGATTTTGAGACAAATTTTAGAGGAAAATTTGCTGAAGCCCCTTGAGTAAGTGTTTCTCTCCCTGGGTTTCTCTGAATTACCAAGGACAGAGTTGAGCAGTAAAATGCACTTTGTATGCAGTACAACAGTCTCAAGCATCCAAAATGACACTGAAAAGTCCTCAAATCTTACACAGAATATCAGAATAATTTTTATAAAGATTATTTATAATCATTATAAATAACATTTATAAAGCATTCTTGGTGGAGGAAAAATCCAGAGGTTTTACCCAAGTGCTTTCCATCCTCAGTCAGCAATATTCCTGTGCTGGCAGCCTGAGGAGAAAACTCAATGTTTTTCATTCTGATCATCAAAAACCTTGTGCTGAATGTTGAAGAGCAAGACAAAGCCTTCATTGAGGGAAACAGGGAGAGAGCCTCATTCATGAGGACAGGGAGAAGGAGTCAGGAAGATGAAATGACATTTTGCAGGCCTGTGGACAGCACTGAATGGTGGCACGGGAGCACTTTGGAGCACATTATCCACATGGAATTCCCTGCATGGGGTGTGCACAGCTGGCTCTGCTCTGCCGGGCTGGAGCAGCCCTGACCCCAGCTGTCACCACACACTGGGACATCTCCAGAGCACTCAGGGGCTGTCACAAACCCACTCAGGGCTCTCAGGAGCTCTTTGGTTCTGGCACGGACGGGTTCAGCTCAGCCTGAGCTCAGGAGTTTCTCCTGCAGAGCTCCAGAGCTGCCTGAGAGCAGAGCAGGAGCAGCATTCCCTGCTGGAGCACTGTCAGCTCATCCCAGGGCCTGGGAGAGCTGGGGGGGCTCACCTGGGGTGGAGAAGGCTCCAGGAGACCTCAGAGCCCCTTGCAGGAGACTGAGTCCTACAGTAAATCAGTAATGAACTTGTGTGTCTGACCCATTTATTCATGACCCATAAGTGAGCTTCTGCTTCTTTCTGGAAACGTCTCCCCCACACACAACCCCAGAGTGGTGCTGCACAAAGCCCCAAAGGCAAAACAGATCCTCAGTTCCTCCATCAAACAGATCCTCAATTCCTCTATCAAACAGATCCTCAGTTCCTCTATCAAACAGATCCTCAGTTCCTCTATCAGAACAGATCCTCAGTTCCTCTATCAGAACAGATCCTCAATTCCTCTGTCAGAACAGACCCTCAATTCCTCTATCAAATCAGATCCTCAGTTCCTCCGTCAACTTTCTCATTTTCTGTAATGAGCACAAGAGAGAATTTGCATTGTGATCATTCCTTCCAACCTCTTGATCAACTTCTACTCAGCCAAGCATGGCTGAGCTTCCTCCAGCTGAGCTGGGAAAGGTGAATATCTCCTCTGGAGCCAGGCTGGCAGAGCTGGGGGTGCTCACCTGGAGAGGAGAAGGCTCCAGGGAGAGCTCAGAGCCCTGCCAGGGCCTAAAGGGGCTCCAGGAGAGCTGGAGAGGGACTGGGGACAAGGGATGGACACAGGGAATGGCTTCCACTGGCAGAGGGCAGGGATGGATGGGATATTGGGAATTAGGAATTGTTCCCTGGGAGGGTGGGCAGGCCCTGGCACAGGTGCCCAGAGCAGCTGTGGCTGCCCCTGGATCCCTGGCAGTGCCCAAGGCCAGGCTGGACAGGGCTTGGAGCAGCCTGGGATGGTGAAGGTGTCCTGCCCATGTCAGGGGGTGGCACTGGATGAGCTTTGAGGTCCCTTCCCACCCAAACCAGTCTGGGATTCTGGGATCTGGGCAGTGGAGAAATGGATCACACCAAAAAGCAAATGGTTCTGTGTCTTGAAAAGCTCTTTGCTTGCAGGACCTGTAAGTGCAAAACGTGCCAAACAAAACAAGTTTAGTTCCCTTTTTGATTAAAATTACCCACAGCATCTGAGGAAAAATGGACAAACAGGGAATGTTGCCTGAAAAGTTATTAGGACAGAAAATGGAGTAAATTTACTAAATTAATTGCTTCCAGTAAGAAAAGCAGTCAGTGCAGCCTTCTCAGTGCACTTGACCAGATGCCATTAAAGCAGCTCCTCCACAGAGAAAAGATAAATTAATGCTCATTTGGCTCAGTCAAACACAGCAAGCAAATGACTTTATAAATAAAAACAAACATAGTCAATAACAAACCATAACAATGTTGTAATCTAAGGCATGATACAATTTGGAATGTTGTTTTCTGTCATTCTTGAAGCTGCTGGTGTGTTTAAGGTCCCTTCTAGCCCAAACCAGTCTGTGATTCTATTCTGTGATTCTCTGTAATATTTTGAAGTCCATTGCTTCTGTGTGCTCCAAACCAGCTGGGACAGGGCCCTCAGAGGGCAGAACCCACCTCAAAAATTCCCTGGAGTGCTGTTCTGTCAGAGGCAGTCCCCAGGCTGGATTCCTGAGGAGCACCAACTCCACCTTCCCATCCATCAGTCCCGCTGCTCAACCCAAGTTATTTGCTTTGCCTCTGCCCAGGCTGAGCTGCACATCCCAGAACACAGGATTTGCTCTGCTCTGTGCTTTCAGGAGCCTGATTCCCTGCTGGAAATCAATGGATGACTCAAAGCCAGGAGCAAGGGCAGCCTTGTGTGGCAGCCTGGGGGCTGCTGTGTGATCCTCTGCTGCCCAAGGCACTCACACACAGCACTGCAGCAATTCCTGCTAACTTGAAAGGGTGCAAAGGACATTTTCATCTTTATTTTGCTCTGTGGGAGTGAGTGGCACTGTTTATGTTTAAATAATGCATTTACTCTTTCAGAAAGGAGTTTGACATCCACAGAGATGAATCAAAGCAGATGGAATTGTGCATTCCTCCCCTTGGCTGCTGCTGTTGCAAACAGCTGGAAAGAATTCAGGTACCCTCAGCTCCAGGAAACTCCTGCAAGAGCAAAGGGTCTCCCTTCCCCACCCAGCTCCCACCAGGATCCTGAATCCTTCCCCTCATCCCCAAGAGCTCCCTCTGCCCCATCAGCTCCTCTCCTGCATGAGTGTCTCGGTTTGAAAAGCCAGGTGTGTGCTAAGGAGGGCAGGAGCCTCCCCTGAAATGGAAAATGTAAACCCCTCCCCCTGAATTATTATCATTTTGAAATTAAGGGGCTCTCAGGCAAAGATATGGGAGTAGGAATAACAGTTCTTTATTAGGGAAGAAAATAAANGAAGAAATCTGCACATAGAACAGAGTATCACCTCAGGACCCATCACAGATGACAAATAGAATACACACTTATCTTACCCTCCAGGACAAGGAGTCAAACACAGAGAGGCTTTTCCAAGCCCTGCAGCCTCTCAGGTTGTGTTTCCAGAGCTCCTTTTCCTCTTTATTTCAGCTGCAGAGGGAATGGGAAGAGCTCAGGCCAGATCACAGCTGGGGGAGTTAACAGCAACCCCATCCCTGCCGGGCCTGGTCTGGGAGAAAGGCTGGAAAATGGGATTGGGGATGCTGGGAGGAGAAAAGCTGAAAATACAGGATTTTGGGGGAAAAAGGTATGGGAAAACCCCATCCTTTCCCACAAAAAGTAAGGGAAAAAATCATCTTGCCCCACCCAGTTTTTGGAAGGGAAACACAAACTCCAAGCTTTGTTTGTGGCAGTTCCTGAAAAGCCTGTGAGGACACAGGGCCCCAAATGACCTCCAGTGAGCTGGGGACACCTGTGGTGTTGGGGACACCTGCCTGTTTCTGGGGGTGCTCTGTGTGCTTCCCTCCCCTCAAACCCCCACATGGTGGGGGGATAAATTCATAGAGCAGGAAGATCTCTCACTGCTTTGTTTCCTTCCATCTGTGACAAATCCACTTCAGAACTCTCACTGATGCAATTTTCCTCAGCCAGCTGGTGGCTCCTCAGGTACAGAGCAGTGAGTTCACTCTTTATTTCAAAGACCTTTCTGAATAGAACCTTAGATTTAAAGTATTGGGTAAAAGTGCCAGAAAAGGGGTGACTTCTTGTTTCTTTCCCCGAGTATCAGGCATACAGACAACACACATTGCAACCTGAGATGAACATTTGGTACGTCTGCATCCAAAACTATTTCTGTGTGTGGAATTCTCACCTGGGAATGAGTTATTCCTGTTGGTTACACTGATCAAGCAGGCAGGGATGAGATTTTACCTCACTGGGAACCCTGCCCTGGGCTATAAATGTGCTCCTAAAGTCTGCAAGAGCAGGAACTCACCTGTCCAGCTGGGTCATGGTGCAAGGAACTTCAATTCTTGCTCCCAAATACACACGTGCACAGGAGTAGGGATCCTCATTGCTAAGCCTTGCAATGAACCTTGCTGAATTTTATGAGAGATACAAGAAATTTCCTTTACAAACTCACTGTAATAAATGAACTTCCCTTTGGTTTCAATTTTCAAATCCAATATATTTGTAGGAGGTGTTTAAATTCTCCCATTATTTCTGTGGCAGTAGCTCCATGCAATTTTTGCATTAAAAAAAACCAGCCAAAAACCACCCAACAACCCAAAATCTCTTGTTTCTTGCTGTGAATTATGACATTATGCTGAACTGGCACTGATGAAAACCAGGATCACAGGTACTGAATACATTTGGTGCATGAGATTTGGCTCTGACATATTTATGAAACACGGCAGCTAAACTACTTCATGCAGTGTTTATTTCAGTCAGTGTTAGACTTACAGAAAGCAATGGGATTTTGGGAATTTGTTGTTACTGGGAGACTGCACTGGTAAACTGGTCTGTGTCCTTTGTTAACTGCACCTGTAAACTTGTATTTATTCAGGATTTCCTATAGGGAATGATGACAAAGGGGAAATGTCACTGGCAGAATAAAGCTTGAGCACTGCAATGCAAACGCTGCTGTTTGCATTGGTGCAAAATACACATTTAAATTGTACCTAGCTCAGAACACAAAGATCAGCATGCTGCTTAATCCCAAATTATTGATCAAATTTAAACAGAGGGTTTTGAGGAGGTCAGCCTGGCTGCAGCATGCCAGAGCAGCAGACAGCAAATATGAAGCTAAATTGCTTTTTCCACTCAACTGATCTGAGCACAGCCCATGGGCCCAGCAAGTGCACAGTTTGTTCAAAGTGGGTGTTTGTAAAGCTGTGGTCACCAGCTCAGGGAAAAGCTACGAGCTGCCTCAGGTGGGAAAGTATTTAAGAGCACAGTGAAAAGACAGATTAATTAGCCCCAAATTGTGATGAACTTACAGTCTATTAATTCACACAATAAACACAAAATAAATACCCCAAGAGCATCAGCACAGCCTCTGGAAAAACTCGCCTCTCATGGTGACCTTCTTTGATAGTTATTTTTGGCAAGTTGTACCCAATCCATAGACTGACAATAGTGAATTGACTCATGGATTACAACCAAAACTGGGGTTTGGCTACAGCCCTGCATCAGCAGGTTTTTGTGTTTAAAGCTTGGTAAAGACTTATTTAATATCAGCATTTTTAACTAAGATTCCTGTAGGATCCACAGTGGATAAGGAACTTCCCGGGTTTTTTATCCAGCCCTTGCCCTGGCAGTAGCCCCTGGCAGGATCTGAGGGATCAATACAAATCCTTCCCCTGGCTGTCAATTCCATGTGCTGGTTCTGCTCTGAGCAAGCACAAAGCCATGGAGAGGCTGGAAGAGCAGCTGTGGGATGGCTGGAGGGGGGGAAATGACAGAGCAAGAGGAGGAACCTTCCTGCTGGGTATAAATCCATGTGTGTGTCCCTTCATCTGGCCAGAGCTCAGCAGAGGGACACCTCGCCATGAGGAAATGCTGAGAGAGCTTGGAGTGTCCAGCCTGGAGAAGAAAAGGCTCCAGAGAGAACTTAGAGCCCCTTCCAGAGCCTAAAGGGGCTCCAGGAGAGCTGGAGAGGGACTGGGGACAAGGGAGGGAAGGACAGGACACAGGGAATGGCTCCAACTGCCAGAGGGCAGGGATGGATGGGATATTGGGAAGGAATTGTTCCCTGTGAGGGTGGGCAGGCCCTGGCACAGGTGCCCAGAGCAGCTGGGGCTGCCCCTGGATCCCTGGCAGTGCCCAAGGCCAGGCTGGACAGGGCTTGGAGCAACCTGGGCTAGTGAAGGTGTCCCTGCCATGGCAGGGGTGGAACTGGATGAGCTTTGAGGTCCCTTCCAACCCAAACCATTCTGGGATTGCAGGACATCACGGATGTTAAACACCCCTCTCCTTTGACCACGGTCCCACAAACCCCAGCTCTTCCATGCTCCCTGGTCCCTGCACCCAGCCAGGTTCTCCCAAGCCCAGAATTCTCCTCACCACACATTCCTCATAACTCACCCAGCACCTTCTCGAGCTGCTGCTGGAGCTCTTGCAGCTGCTCCCCACAATCCAGCCTCCCAGCCACACGTCCCAGCAGGAAGGCCAGCAGTCTCCCACAAAGCCAGTTTTCCAGGCCAAAACCAGCATGGCTCTGGGAGAACAGCAGCACTTTGAGAACACTCTTCAAATCAACCCATGTTCCTTCCTCAGGAGAGGAGCACGAGATCTACTGGCCACAGTCTGTACTCAAGTCCTCACAATATTAATAAGGTCAAAAATAAAGCTCAGGAAGATTTAATATCGAATAGGTTAATATTAAAAACTCACCCTTGCTATCAATAAAGTATCAAAGTCCCTACCTGGAATCTGCACCCCTTCCAGGGCTGTCTCAGTGCAAACCTACCATGCAGAGCAGCCTGCTATCCTGATTAAATGAGTTTTAAATGAGTTTTCCAGCCCTTTTTCCAAGAGCAGAGCCTCCAGCAGTGCCTGCTCCTTCCAGGTACAGCTGTAAGGGGCAACCAGAGCCATTCAGCACCTATTGGCAAGGGGGTTTGAGCATATGGCTTAAATATTATCTTGTTCATATAGGCAGGTTAAGTGATGACAGCATAGTGTATATATAAAAATATATCAAATATAAATACAGAACATAAATATACAAAACATGCACATGTAAAATATAAATACATAAACAGAAAATATAAAAAATACACATATGTAAAATATAAATATATAAATGTATCTATTTAATGTATAATTATAATATATACATATATAATTACATACATATAAATATATATACACACACCCCAGCCTCAGGGGCTTCAAAAAACCTGTTAAAATCCATATCAGGCCTTAGAACACAAGTAAAAATACTCATGAAAGGAGCAGTGACAGGATCAGTGCCAAAGCTGGGTCAGGGAAGCCCAAAGGGAAGGAACTGCTGCTGTTCCAAGGGCCCTTTTCCTTTAACTGCTGGTCCCCAGCCTGGCCCGAGCCAGCAGGGCAGAATTCTCTGTGCCTTATATGGCTTGTTCTGAAATATTTTTTTTTTTTAATGACTCCATGGATTTTTTTTCATCCTCTAATCACACAAAAAACGTTTTCACATAATTGTCTTCATTAAGTGAAATCATCAGGGCGCGTGAGAAACATCCTCGGCCTGACTCCACCGTGAAAATCTTCCCATGGAATGCTCACCAAGTGAATTTATAGTTTATTTTAATTTATTTTATCCAGTTTGTGTCCCAGTGGCTCTCCGAAGGCAGAAGGCCTTGTCCAGCACCTCACAATGTCCTGGGCCTGGTACTTGGATAAAGTGGGGCCCAATTATGAGGCTGCTGATTTGGGGGAGGTTTGGGGTTGGTTTGGGGCTGGTTTGGGGGTGTTTTGGGACAGGTTTGAGGCTGTTTTGGAGCTGCTTTGAGGCTGCTTTGAGGCTGTTTTGGGGCTGTTTTGGAGCTGTTTTGAGGCTGTTTTGAGGCTACTTTGAGGCTAGTTTGGGGCTGGTTTTGAGGCTGTTTTGGGGCTGTTTTGAGGCTGTTTTAGGGCTGGTTTGGAGCTGTTTTGGGGCTGATTTGAGGCTGCTTTGAGGCTAGTTTGGGGCTGGTTTTGAGGCTGTTTTGGGGCTGTTTTGGAGCTGTTTTAGGGCAGGTTTGGGGTGGGTGTTAGGGCTGGTTTGGGGCTGGTTTTGGGCAGGTTTGGGGCAGTTTTGGAGGTGGTTTGGGCATGGGTTTGAGGCTCGTTNTGGGCCTGGTTTTGAGGCTGTTTCGGAGCTGATTCAGGGCTGGTTTGGGGCAGTTTTGGGGCTTTTTGGGGCTGTTTTGAGGCTGTTTTAGGGCTGGTTTGGAGCTGTTTTGGGGCTGATTTGAGGCTGCTTTGGGGCATATTCAGGACAGTTTTGGAGCTGGTTTGGGCCTGGTTTGGGGCTGGTTTGGGGCTGGTTTGGGGCAGGTTTGGGGCAGGTTTGGAGCTAGTTTGGAGCTGGTTTTACACCCCCTGGAGAAACCCAAAGGGGTTAAACCCAGCCCCGTGAGGGACCCAGGCCCTGCCAGGCTGTGCAGAATCCCCTCCCACCACCTTGTTCAGAGCCCCAAGTGCTGAAAAGAAACTCCCAAAGCCTTCCGCTTGTTTGGCAATCGACAGAGAAATATTTCTGTTCGCACTTAGCAACACCCTGAATCAGAATCTTCAGTACAAAATCAGTTTACGGAGCTTTCCTGTTACTCCACGCTCTTCCCAACAGTTTCACTCTGGCTTCTTGCCTTTTAGAAATCTGCAGGGCTGAGAAATTTTTCAGGGGACTCCACTCAGGGAAAGATGTCCAGAGCTTCCCTTTTGCTCTTTCAGAGTGTCTTGCTTGGTTTTTTAAAAATAAATTTATAGGAAAGCCAGGATAGCACTAAAAATACCTCCAAATTAACATGGGAGCATGGAAATAGTAGTATGTAAAATGACTGTAGTATGCTGGGGTTTTTTTGCTTTATGACAGAAAACAGAGCTGTGCTGTCTGCACACAAAAATGGGAACTTTACTATTTTCTGTCTCAAATATGAGTTATATAGTAAATATTTCATACAGTATATTACATATAAAATTAGAACAAATATAAATTATTGACTCTAAATATTGAATATAAAATATTAAGTACTCTAATCATATCATATTGGACTGGTTTCTATCGTGTCATAGAGTATCATATATAATATTGGAAATACTTTAAAATGATGAGCTCAGTTAATGCACTTATTAAAATGAATAATGTAGGAATGGGTAAAGTTTGTACCTTCTCAAAGCAAAGTTGCCCTCTGAGCTGCCATCTGAATTCACAGTTTCTCATCTACTTTGGCTTAGAATTAGAGCAAGGAATTTAAGAGCTGACCTTGCTGCAGTTCAATAGGAAAACATTAAATATGGATCCCAATCCTGAATATTGTCTGTAACTATCTGAAAACTTCTTGCTTTATTAAAAACCAAAGCAGGACAAAAGGGAAAACTGGTAAAACAGTTTCAAGGCAACTGCCTGGAATTTTTCATGGTAATTAGCTCAGTTTATAGACTTCAGAACTATAAACAAGACTCATTAAATACAGCAGAATGACATTGTCTACATTTACAAAACTACAGATCAGCATTTGTGAGCCCTCAGGAAGGTATTTAGCCCTCATCCTAATTAGATATAGTGGTTTAAAACCCCCAAAAAGGGTGAGGTGGATATCTATTGTTGCTTTATCAGTGATAGCATCTTTAATTAGAGTAAAATGGTGCTCACAGGCTTTGAAACACAGGATCCAGTGCTGGTCTCTGTAGTTGTGCCAACAACAAACTCAGTTCCATGTTCTGGTGCTGTCTCCTCAGTTTAAGGGATGTGGCCTGAGGCCCCAGCCATGACAGAGAACTATAAATAACCCTGGCAATAAACTGGCTCTGGAAATCTCACAGGAACTGGGAGAAAGCAATTCTAGAACTGCAAATGCATTACACTGCAAGGGTCTTGTGCTGCACCTTTGGTGGGACATTTAGCAGAGAACTGAGACCTTGAGCCAAGGGTCACATGTGGGTAATCAAAACATGGAATTACAGAATCCCAGAATTACTAAGTCCCAGAATCCCAGACTGGGTTGGGTTGGAAGGACCTTAAAGGCCATCCCATCCCATCCCATCCCATCCCATCCCATCCCATCCCATCCCATCCCATCCCATCCCATCCCTTGGGCAGGGACACCTTCCACGTCCCAGGTTGTTCCAAGCCCTGTCCAGCCTGGCCTTGGACACTTCCAGGAATCCAGGGGCAGCCACAGCTGCTCTGGGCACCCTGTGCCAGGGCATCCCCACCCTCACAAAAATACATTTTCTGGAACGTGGCTCTGTGTTTTTTGTGGGAAAATATCAAATATCTCTGAGGAAATGTCTTTTTTTTTTTCTATCCAGAAGTGGAACTGAGGAGCAGGAGCCACCAGACCTCAGGCTTCCCTTCTCCCCAAGACAGAAACTCAGCAGCTCTCAGAGAGGAGCTGGGGATCCCTTGGCTCTGGGTGTAGCAGCACCACTTCCCTGAAGTGCAGAGCTCAGGGAGAAAACCCCTGTGCCCTGCTACTGCAGGGCAGGGGACACAAACTGGGAGATATTTACACAATATTTTCATTTGAAGATAAAAAATCACTGCACTGGGAGCTCTGAGAGCTCCAACACTGTCAAAAGGTCAGAAGCCAAATACATTTTGAGTGGAAGTATTGGACTTTGATGAACCCTGTGAGTCCCTTCCAATTCAGGATTTTCTGTGATTCGATGTTTTAACTGTTTCATTTACCACAATATTGCAGAAATGACCAACCTAGCACAGGGCAGGTATGTTCATACCAGAGCAGAGGTTTGGTACAGCTGAGCTGAGCTGAAATCCTGTGCTCTGATGCAGATATTGATCTATCGATCAGTTCAGATATTGAGGAATTGTGTGGGCACACCTTGTCACAGGTGGGGGCAGCTCAGACCCAAGGCTGTGCTTGCACTGGTGGTTCTTATCTTGAACAAGAGGAGAGGAAAGCCACAATAATTGTTAAGAAATAACAGTTTATAAGAGGGGAAATTGCAAACAGTTAAACAGCTCAAGGGATTGAAGGGAAATCAAAGCTAAAATCACAGAATATCCTGAGCTGGAAGGGACCCACACAGATGATCCAGTGCAGCTCCTGGCCCTGCACAGGACAACCCCAAACCCCCACCCTGTGCCTGAGGGTGTTTTCCAACGTGATGATCGCTCAGAGGATGTGATGGACACAGGTAGTTCATCAAAACCTCAGCACCAGGACATGAAAATTAATTCAACATTGGTGTTGGAGTTGAAAGGATGACCTGGCAGGTCTGATTTCTCTTTACTAATGCCCCTCTAATTTCTCTCCTCAGTTTCAGTTGTATTAGGATGACATTTCAAATCTCAGTGCTCTGCATGAATTCCAGAAGCAGCTTGTGCCAGTGGGAAGGGAGAAGTTAGCATCTGAATGAATCTCAGCCTCGTGTTTTGTCCTGAATGCTTGCTGTTCCCTTTTCAGATCTGGAAAGTTGCAGAATGACATATCTCTGGATTTTTTATATTGTGATTCTTTTCTCCTAGGATCTATGCCCTGCTGGTTCTGGGAAACTTGTGACCTCTGCATTTTTAATTAGAACTCGTAACTTTTGCCATGGCAACATGTTTTGATGCTGCAAATACAGAATCTGTCAAATCAAACAGCTCCTGGTCAGATGAAATCCAAATATATGGAAATGCTGAGCAGTAATAAGATGTAGGATATGGCAAGTTAAGAAAAATATTAGAAGAGATAATAAAAGAAAGATGGAAAGCTTTGGTCAATTTCTAAGTTTAATTTTAGTAATTAATTAATCAGTACAAATTATTCAATTGTTGTGTCAGTACCCAGCTGGTACAAATGAACGGACTGTTCTCAGGAAATATTTTAGATGTGGAAAAGTCTCCCTCACAGGGATGAGCAGGAGAAGCAGGTGGTGAAAGCAAAAGAAATCCTCTGAAACAAAAACCAAGCTCAGATATTAACAGAATAATGGAATTCAGTAGGCTGGGTTAAGGCAAATCATTTAGTTAAACACAGCAATTCTAGATGGACTTTTCCAAAATCATTGATTTATGATGCATACCTTGCATGTGCCAAAAAAAGTATTTCCTTCAACAACAAAGTTTTGGAGTTTTTGTCATTTAGATTTACTGTTTAAGGGTTACTATAATTCATTCACTGATTCTCAGTTACAGACATTTTTTTGGTATTATTGTTTTTACTATATTTACTACCATTTGGTAGTATTTATTAATTATTTACTCTAATTTGGTATTACTGTTTTTGACATCTCTGTGAGCTTTTTAAAGATATTTCTGTGTCCATAGAGACCTGTGCAGAATAGTGTCACCTGTTCCTTGAACTTACCAAGTAAGACACTACTAAATTTTCTCTCTAGCATGAAAAGTCTTGGACAAAATTATTATTATTTTCTGATTAACCAGACTTGTGCTCACTCTCAGAGTCAGTTACTTGGGGTTCCTTTTTCTGCTTTAACCAAAGATTTTGTTTCAGACTAAGAAATCATCCTGCCTTTCCTCATCCCCCACCAGCCCCTCACCCTTCTGCAGGGCCATCCCTCTGGAATTCCCTGGCAGGCCAGCAGCCAGGATATGTCCATGGGCTTGTTCAGGTTTTTAAACAAATGCTGAAGTGCAGGAAGATCTTCTAGAAGCAAGGGCAAACACCAATGTGGGAATTGCTGCTTTGGTTTCTTCCCTCTGGTTAGTGTTAGACACATGAGCACTGTGCCTTTGTCTGGTCCATCTGTTTCCACTTTCCAGAAAAAACGCTGCAATATGAAGTTAAACTTGGTGTGTTTTAACCTTGCATTGCAAGCAAGGGGTTCCTGGGTGCTCCATTCTCACAGACGCCCTGGGGGTGTGGCTGGGCAGAGGGTCACAAACCCTAACATTTCCTTACAGATATCTGATATTTTCCCTCAGAAAACTCAGATCCACAGTCCAGAAAAATGTCCTTTGTAGTCTGCAAGGCTGTCTAAACAGAGTATGAAAATAGATGACATCACTTACACAATTTAGGTTTTCTCCACGAAAATGGAAAGCTCCATTCGTGTGAACTCCCCGACAATTGTCAGAGGAAGGAACTTTTCAAATGAAATGCTTCATCTCACTAATTTAGAGCAACAAAAACCACAACACTGCTCTGAAAGCTTTGATTTCCCAAACCCATGACATTTTTTAATTTATTTAGAAGCAGGATGGAACAGTTTCATAAATCTCCTGCCACATATACCATCCACTGGCGCGATCTGACAGCTTGTTTGCCGGAATACATGAGACACAGAAGGACCATCACTATATTTATGTGTGCCCAAAAAGGAGACAACATTATTTTTAAAAACCAAATAGAAAAAAAATGGAATGTTTTGGAGTTGGAGGAATGAAATTTCCCGCATTTTGCCTTCCAAGTATAGAATGTTCAAGGTTCTGCCTGCAGCATCCAGGCGTGATTTCTGCCCAGGGAGCTTGGTGAGAGCAGCTGGGACTGGCACTGCTTGGACCAAGCCAGCACCATCCACTCACTTTCTGTGGCTGCAGTTTTCCCAGCTATTTCCACAGATCCTGGCTCCCTCCTGGGTCCTGAGGATGCCACAACCTCCAACAGTTATAAATCTGGAGGGGGAAATGATCTGTCTCTGGCCGTAAGCAGAGGGCCCACGAGAACGTCTGTGGGGTTTTACCAGCAAAGCTGCTGAAAAAAAGAGCCAGGATGGGATCCCTGACCTTTCCCAGCCCTCCTCCACCCGGAGCAGCCCACAGCCTGCTCTGGAAAAGCTTCAGCTCACCCAGGGAGCAAAATTAGAAATCTTCTCCAGGGACACTCTTACTCTCTCGCACCAAAGCTCTCCGCAGTGCCACGGGGGATGGAAAGCAGGGGAGAGTGAGTTCAGAGAGTGTCTGTCCCTCTCTGAGGGTTTCCCACAGCACAGTGGGAATGCCCAGACACGCTCAGGCAGCGCTGGGAGGGAGCTCTGAGGGGTAGGAGCAGAGCCAAGCCCTGGCCTGTGATTCATGGAGCAAGAAAATCATGTTTGAGCTGAGTAACAGCAGCACTTCACAAGTGTCCAGGTCCTCTCATCTCCACTGCTCACACAAACCTGACTGGCATTCCAGTAATGGGGTCATTTTCCCAAAAATTTTTGGACTTATGACTGTTACCTAAGGCTTTTTGAAGGTTTATGATAACTGTATCGTTTCTTAGAGAACATCCTGGTTATTATACTCTCGTTTTTATCCTAAGACACCACAGGAAGGTGAAATAATAAATATGGAGAATCGTCCAATAAATTAAAAATCAGATATTCCAATGAACTGAGCCCAGGTATTTCCAATAAACTAAAAATCAAATATTACAAATAACCAGCTGCAGTACCCTAATGTTTTTAAGTTGTTGGGTTATGATTGGATTTTTTTGGTGAAAGCTACCAAACACTTTGTCCAATTTTTGTGACCACTTCCAACTCCTGTACTGCCCTGGGAAAATTCAAGGATTGAGGAGATTTGGGAGGATGTGAGGTTTTGGGAGATTTTGTCCCACATAGTGCAGAACCTGACCCTGCATCAGCCAGAGGGAGAGCAGCTGCTCCCAGGGAGCTCCAGGTGTGTTTTGGATGGGGAAAGCAGAATCAGCACAAAACCCCTGGCAGGTTTGGCAACTGCTGCCCCACAAACACAGAGCTGCTGTTATTTCAGCAGATTCCCAGCCTCCACACCCTGAGCATCTCTTTTGTGTGCTCCAAAAGCTCTTCTGGGCTGGAGTTGGCCTTAACAAGCCTCTGTCCCTCACGGCAGAACCATGGAACCATTTAGGCTGGAAAAGCCCTCTGAGGTGATGGAGCCCAGCCATCATTGCAGCACTGCCACGGCCACCACTAACCCCAGCCCCGTGTGCCACACACCCCTCCCAGACACTGCCAGGGGTGGTGCCCTGGGCAGCCCAGTCCAGCCCACTTGAGACCCCTTTCAGAGGAGGAATTTTCCCCAGTGCCCACCCTGAGCCTCCCCTGGCCCAGCCTGAGGTGTTCCCTCCCCTCCTGTCCCTGTTCCCTGGAGCAGAGCCTGACCTGGGGCTGTCCCCTCCTGGCAGGAGTTGTGCAGAGCCACAAGGGCCCCCCTGAGCCTCCTTTGCTCCAGGCTGAGCCCCCCCAGCTCCCTCAGCTGCTCCTCACCAGACTTGTGCTCTGTTATGTGCACAGAAACCTGAAATGACAGGATTTTCCTGCAGGAATGTGGGAAGATACAGCAGAAAACCCACAGTGACCAGTGGCTCCCACCTCAGGCCAGGAGGGAACAGCCCAGGCTCAAAGTGCCTGATGAAATCTCAGCAAGGCCATAACAAGAGCCTTCTCTGGGCTGTGACCTCACACAAGTCATAATATTTTTCCTTAAATAATCCTAAAATATCTCAAATTAGGAGGGACCCATAAGGGTCATTGTGTCCAACCAGCTGTTCCATGCAGGGATACCTAAAACATAAGAGTGACAGCCTCACTCAGGAAAAAAAATTATAGAAATATATATAAAAATACACATATCCTATAATATATTGCTATATATTAAAAATATTATAATATATATAATATATATAATCATATATNTAATATAAAATAATATATATTATATAAATGTATGATGTATATAATATTTTACAGAATACATAAATGCAATAATCAGAAATATAATGTAAAAATTACTCTCTCACCTTTATAAATCTTTGTATTACAGTAACTACCCACTATTTTTCTGTGCCCTTTTACTGATTTTTGTGCTTACACTGACAGCCTAAGGTATCTCAGGTAGGCAAGTGCTTTAAGTGCTGTGTTTGTCCAGAACTGAAAAGTATAAAAGCCATGCACAGTAAATAAGTGAAATAAAAGCAGGTTTCCCTCCTCCACTCAACCCTCTGTAGAGGCAAAAAAAAAAAAAAAGAATGGAAAGAAGATGTCTACTTTCAACTGTCTTGCTCAATGTAAAAACTGCAAAATGCAAACCGTGGCTTCCTTTCTCAATAAATTCCATATTACACAGTGGCAGATAAATGTAACAAATATTTAACACAGGCTGCCTTCATACAAGCAGTGGATCAGCTCAAACACTGTTTAATTAAATATCTTCCCTCCTAATTAAATATCTTCCCTTCAATCATCTAAAAGACATGGAAGTGTATAAGATTAGGGCACACACACATTAAAGGGCTCCAGAGTATTCTGTCTTCCTCAGAAAGCTGCATTTTAGGGGTTTCTCAATTCAGAAGTCAGCACTGCTCCTGCCTGGGTTTCCTTCCCAGGAATGTGTCCATTTTCCCCAAATCTACAGAAATTTCCCACGTTCACAACATTCTACAGCAATGGGAAGAACAGTCATCCATCCTCTTTTCTGGATTTTGTTGCCCCCTGCTTCCCATGCTGTAAAAGCACACAAGCATCACCTCTGCCATGGCTCTCAGGACTCAGTTCCATCAAATCCCTCCCATCTGCCACATTATTTTACTCCTTTCCTCCATTATTTTACTCCTTTCCTCCATTATTTTACTCCTTTTCCCCATTATTTTACTCCCTTCCTCCATTATTTTACTCCTTTTCCCCATTATTTTACTCTTTCCCCCATTATTTTACTCCTTTTCTCGATTATTTTACTCCTTTTCCCCATTATTTTACTCCTTTCCTCCATTATTTTACTCCTTTCCTCCATTATTTTACTCCTTTTCCCCATTATTTTACTCCTTTTCCCCATTATTTTACTCTTTCCTTCATTATTTTCCTCTTTCCTCCATTATTTTACTCCTTTCCTCCATTATTTTACTCCTTTTCCCCATTGTTTTACTGCTTTTCCCCGTTATTTTACTCCTTTCCAGACTGAAGTATTCCATGTATTCCTCTCCTTCTGCATGAAAAACAACTCCATCCCCTCCACTGTGCTCCTCACCCTTTTCCAAACCTTTCCCAGCTGCATCCCTTCCCCTGGAGCAGTGGAATAACTGCACACGTGCCCAGGCAATTTCCACAGGGACGGAATTTATTCTGCAGGTCACCTCCCGTTAGAGACTAATTAAAAACAAATCATCTAAAGGTAATTTTCCTGATTCTGAACAGTCAGCTCGGAGCCAATTACTCTTAGTGCAAAATGAGGTTTTTGAAGGGGTTTGTTGGGTTTTTTTTTTTTAAAAAAGTAATCCTGGTGCATCACTTCACATACCTCCACTGACCTTTACCTTTCATTCCATTTGACAGAAAATGTAATGTAATAACATCCTCCTGCAATTCCTCAGGGTGTTGGAAGACCAGAGCCCACCATGAAAACAGAATCTCCTTGCTATTTTCCCATCCTAATCCCTTCTGAATACCCTGAGCCCAGGCTGAGACCCCAGGACCTCCTGGAAATCAACTCTTTAATCCCATCTTTCTTCCTACCTTCTAAAAGATCCATGAGGAATTTCCTCTCCTGGGCCACAACAGCCCAGCAGTGTCAGCACAGAAATTGGCTTTCTGAAATGCATTGCTATGGTTTTGAGATTGTTTCAGACTAGAGAATTTCCTATTTTTATTTGGTTCCATTGAAGGGAAACCACTTAAAGAGTGGGAGCGTTTAAGGAGGCTCAGGGGGGACCTGCTGGCTCTGCACAACTCCCTGCCAGGAGGGGACAGCCAGGTGGGGGTCAGGGAACAGGGATGGGAGAGAGGAAATGGCCAGGGGAGGGTCAGGATGGATGTTGGGGAAAATTTCTTCACCAGGGTTGTGCAGCCCTGGGCAGTGGTGGAGTCACCATCCCGGGGGGATTTAAAAGCCATGTGGATGTGGCACTTGGGGATGGGGATTAGTGGTGGCCTTGGCAGTGCTGGGTTACTGAAAATGAGGAATTCCAAGCAGGCTGAAGAGGAGGAAAAGAGGGGAATGTTCACTCAACCCAGATTTGTTGTAGTTTCAATTTCTACAGTTCCTTACAGAACTTCTGTTTGGCCACTTTAAGAACAGGGACGTTCCTGCTGTCTGAGGTTGGAGTTCACAGAACAGCGTTAGATATTTATAAATATGCAGGTACAGTTCACCTGTCACCAGAATAAGATCAGTTCATGGAGACATCACACCAAGGACAAGTCAAACTTTATTTGAAGGTCCCTTAAAACAAGAAACAAAACCACACCTTAGCAGTGGATTGCTTTGTCACTACTAGAACAAACAGTGACCATCCTGATAGAGCCAGGGAGACTAAGGAATCATTTTTCCTGAAGATAACTGATTCTACAGTTGTTAGTAAGTGGAATTTAACAGGGTCTCCTCAGAGGAAAACACTTGCATTCCCCACAGCCTGGGGCTGTAGTTGGTGCTCTGTGGCAGAGGGGAAGGGGAAGAGAAAAGGAAAGGAAGAGAGGAGAAGTGTATAAGATTATTAGACAGGACAATGAAGAGGAATTGTGGAGCTCCTCTGCCTTTGCTGCTTTTAGATTT
>WEZZ01027205.1:181906-198732 GCA_013400585.1 Chloropsis cyanopogon
ATGTATTCCTCTCCTTCTGCATGAAAAACAACTCCATCCCCTCCACTGTGCTCCTCACCCTTTTCCAAACCTTTCCCAGCTGCATCCCTTCCCCTGGAGCAGTGGAATAACTGCACACGTGCCCAGGCAATTTCCACAGGGACAGAATTTATTCTGCAGGTCACCTCACATTAGAGACTAATTAAAAACAAATCATCTAAAGGTAATTTTCCTGATTCTGAACAGTCAGCTCGGAGCCAATTACTCTTAGTGCAAAATGAGGTTTTTGAAGGGGTTTGTTGGGTTTTTTTTTTTTAAAAAAGTAATCCTGGTGCATCACTTCACATACCTCCACTGACCTTTACCTTTCATTCCATTTGACAGAAAATGTAATGTAATAACATCCTCCTGCAATTCCTCAGGGTGTTGGAAGACCAGAGCCCACCATGAAAACAGAATCTCCTTGCTATTTTCCCATCCTAATCCCTTCTGAATACCCTGAGCCCAGGCTGAGACCCCAGGACCTCCTGGAAATCAACTCTTTAATCCCATCTTTCTTCCTACCTTCTAAAAGATCCATGAGGAATTTCCTCTCCTGGGCCACAACAGCCCAGCAGTGTCAGCACAGAAATTGGCTTTCTGAAATGCATTGCTATGGTTTTGAGATTGTTTCAGACTAGAGAATTTCCTATTTTTATTTGGTTCCATTGAAGGGAAACCACTTAAAGAGTGGGAGCGTTTAAGGAGGCTCAGGGGGGACCTGCTGGCTCTGCACAACTCCCTGCCAGGAGGGGACAGCCAGGTGGGGGTCAGGGAACAGGGATGGGAGAGAGGAAATGGCCAGGGGAGGGTCAGGATGGATGTTGGGGAAAATTTCTTCACCAGGGTTGTGCAGCCCTGGGCAGTGGTGGAGTCACCATCCCGGGGGGATTTAAAAGCCATGTGGATGTGGCACTTGGGGATGGGGATTAGTGGTGGCCTTGGCAGTGCTGGGTTACTGAAAATGAGGAATTCCAAGCAGGCTGAAGAGGAGGAAAAGAGGGGAATGTTCACTCAACCCAGATTTGTTGTAGTTTCAATTTCTACAGTTCCTTACAGAACTTCTGTTTGGCCACTTTAAGAACAGGGACGTTCCTGCTGTCTGAGGTTGGAGTTCACAGAACAGCGTTAGATATTTATAAATATGCAGGTACAGTTCACCTGTCACCAGAATAAGATCAGTTCATGGAGACATCACACCAAGGACAAGTCAAACTTTATTTGAAGGTCCCTTAAAACAAGAAACAAAACCACACCTTAGCAGTGGATTGCTTTGTCACTACTAGAACAAACAGTGACCATCCTGATAGAGCCAGGGAGACTAAGGAATCATTTTTCCTGAAGATAACTGATTCTACAGTTGTTAGTAAGTGGAATTTAACAGGGTCTCCTCAGAGGAAAACACTTGCATTCCCCACAGCCTGGGGCTGTAGTTGGTGCTCTGTGGCAGAGGGGAAGGGGAAGAGAAAAGGAAAGGAAGAGAGGAGAAGTGTATAAGATTATTAGACAGGACAATGAAGAGGAATTGTGGAGCTCCTCTGCCTTTGCTGCTTTTAGATTTGGTTAGGAAAACAGAATACATCATAATCATAAATTCTATGCTATAATTTTACACATATTTTTATATGGCAGTTAAATCCTTAAACAACTCAATTAATAAAAAACAGTGATACCAAAATTTACCAATGTTGTCAATAATTCCTAGAACATTTTGTCTCTCAGCTGATGTCAATAAACACAGTTTACCAAATTCTATCTGTCATCGTTTTAAATCTTTCCAGACATCTTTAAATCAATGATAGAAACACTGAAGTTTTCCGTGGTTGACCTCAGCTGTGGAATTGTGAGCCATGTGTTGGAGATGGAATACACCAGAACACCCAGGGAATGAGGCCCTCAGAGCAGGGATTGTGCCCCTTCCTCAGAGCCCTGGCTCCATGCACCAGGGGCTGAACCCTTCCAAGCCTGCTGCATCCCCAGGGAATTCATTTACTTAGAAATAAAAGAGCAGGATGACTGCTGATGGGAGTGCAGGAGATGCACAGAGGTTTTTCCACATCACTGTTTTAAATTTAGGTGACCAAACTTCGACCTCTGGTTCCTGCACTTGGGGTCTGGCTCTCTGTAGAAGCCTTTGAATGTGAGAGGCCATGAACAAATGTCACCTTTTATCGGGGCTGGATGGGAGCTGGTATTTTTGCAGCATTAAGTTTTTTTCTAGAATTTCTTTATGTCCCATATTCCTCACTATTTATTTTATAGTTCTGTGTCCATGTCCTGTGGGAGCCTTGCTCTGAGAACTTTCTGCCGTGGTTTTGGTCGGTATTTGAATGAACATTTAGCTCCTTTTTTGTGTCATTCAGTCACGTTTCCCCCCTCCCAGGACAGAATTTGGGTTTCTTTATCCCTCTTTGGAGAACTTATTGTCTGACATTAATTCTCTGAGGCCACAGATTAACCACCCTGGCATATTTACAGTCTAAAGTTTGAAATCCAATTAGAAGCAAAGGTGAAAAAAGACACAATCTGAGAATAAAAATTATATTGATCATCTGGCAATATTTCAGGAGCTACATAGCATTTGTTCTCATCTTTTAGTAGCAGTCATTGAATCTTAGTTTTCTTTTTCAGGGAATGACTACAGGGAGTTATTTTTTAATGCTAGATGGCTGAAATGCCATAATACCAAATAATATCCCATTATCATAATTTCAAACATAGCAGCCTATAAAAAGTTGAACCTGGTGATCTGCTCCTCTGCAGGTTAATTTTGCAGAAGGAAAGTCACTGTTCCTCAGGATATTGACTCCTCAGAGATGGCACTCTTGGTTTTTCAACTTGGTTTTTCCTTGCTGAGTTCCAGTCTAACCAGCAGTGATCAGCCTTTGTTCCTCTCCTGGGAAGAGCCTGCAGAATTCCCTTCACTCAGCACCGCGTGCCAACAAGCAGCCAAACTTCAGAAAAAAGGAAGAAAAATCCACACTTGGTGTGTCTGGAGGGCTGCAGGCCATGGAACCACTTCACCCAGGATAAAAAGATGGAAAAGAAATAGACTCCAGCACCTGTGATAATCACCAGGCATTTACACATCAGCCTAAACAGTTTTGAAGAGCCACAGGTGTACTCTAGCCCACAGACTTCTCCTTTTCCCAAGAAAAACATCCAGAGAAAACCAGGGAATGCTGTACATCAGGATTATATCCTTAACTTCATAGTCACAAAATATCCTGAGCTGGAAAGGACCCACAAGGATCATTGAGTCCAACTCAGGACACCCAAAATCCCACCCTGGGCATCCCTGGAGTGATGTCCAAACTTTCCTGGAGCTCTGGCAGCTTTGGGGCTGAGCCCATTCCCTGGGAAATGCCCAGCCGTCTCTGGGGGAAGAATTCCCTGATTGCTCTGGCTGGATCTGAAATTCCTTGTTTTCCACTGCTGACTGCTCTCATTTCTAAGAATTTTGAGGCACTGTTGAATACTGAGAAACGGGATTGCAATTGTGATGAAAAGAAAAGCAACACCTTCCAAAGAGCCTGGAACAGCTCAGGAACAGATGCTGCTCTTTGCCTCGAGGTTAACACAGGGGCTGTGTTCAGCATCTGCTGGTGAGGGTGAGTCACCAGGGCAGAGATTAGAACGCCGTGTTTGTGTTTGTGTTTGGATTATCTGCTGTGAACGCATCCGGGTGACTGTCCTGGGATTCACGAGGCTGACAGTTGTGTCCCATCACCTCATTGTTATCTGCTCCTCACAGGCTTTGTTGGCAGCTCCATAACCACCTCCCCCATTCAGCTGAGGAAGAGGAATAAGGAGAAGGTCAGAAGTCTGAAGTGATCTTCACCATGTGCTCAGCATTTACACCACAAAAATTAGTGGAATAACTGCAACCCCAAGAGCCAAAGGACAAAAGCTCTCTCTCCTCTGGGGTGCAGCCACCTTCTCACGCAGAATTTCTGTCTGATTCTTCTCCCAGCTGCGTAAGACAGTAACAGAGCAAGGGAGAAGACTTTTAAACTAAAAGAGGAAGATTTAGATCAGATATTAGGAAGGAATTCTTCCCTGGGAGGGTGGGCAGGCCCTGGCAAAGGGTGCCCAGAGCAGCTGTGGCTGCCCCTGGATCCCTGGAAGCGTCCAAGGCCAGGCTGGACAGGGCTTGGAGCAGCCTGGGACAGTGGAAAGTGTTCCCTGCCCATGGTAGGGGTAAAACTGAGTGATCATTAATGTCCCTTCCAACTCAGACCAGTCTGGGATCCTGTGATTCTGTGATTTATTTCCAACACCCCAGTGTGCAGCTGAGGTTTGCTGAGACACTGCTTTTCACTTCTCTTGCTGGAGCTGCAGCACCACATTCCAAACACCTGCTCTTTGCCCACTGAGAAATGTTCCAGCAGAGAAACACCTGGAGGAACCTGCAGTGGTTCCATCCATGGGCAGGGATGGCTCCCACGAGAGCAGGGGAGATTTGGGGTGCTGGAGAGATCAATGCAGAGCTGGAATTCCTGATGTGAACACCTTTTCATCCAAAGCTGAAGTTAGAGAAAGGCCCCAGCTCAGCACACCTCTTCCCAGCAATTCCAAATGCCAGGAATCTCTTCCCAGAGAAGGTGGGGAAATCCCAGCTGAGAGCTCTCCCAGAGATGCCTTTGGACTCTGCTGGTGCCGCTGCTCCCTTCAGTGGAATCAGAATCTCAATTCCCTCTCTTTGCTGTTTCTTTCCTGTAGAAGTTCCCAGTGGGACCCTTTGGCTTTCACCACCACCATGAGCAGCCACTTCCCAGGGGCACCAATTATCACCTCATTCCACTGCTTTACAAGGCAGAACAAAGAATCTGAGGGGGGAAAAAAGCAGTTTATGACATTCACAACAATAAGTTTTAATATAATGCATTAGTTTCTCCTCATTTGGTTCTAGAGAGGACAGTGTGGTTCCAGGAATGTTTGGGCCAAAAGTTTCAATGTCACTGAAAACCTAATCCTTAGAAAACACTGGAAGATGAACTTTGACTGTATAGAACTTTAAATAAAAATAGCATTTTTACGAATGTATTCTTCCCAAGTGCCTGCTTCTTCCTAGCATGTTTCCCATCCCAATACTGTTTTTGCAGCTGGCAAATGACACTGCCAGTGAGTCTTTATGTTCAATGTTATTTAATATATTCCCATCAGAAAGCTATTTTTACTGTACAATTTCAATATCTTCTTGAAGTGTCTTGCATGTAATGTTCACATTTTAATTTACATTTCTTTCCCATAGGATAAGTAAATAGAGATTCAAAGAACAATATTGAACCAATTTAGGTTTGGTTGCTGAGAGAGGGGATCTTATAGAATGGAAAATTGCTTTGTTTTACCGAAAATAAAAAGAAAAATGCAACTTTTTCAGGCTATTATCCTGGAGATAATGGATAGACCACCATCCTAATGGGATATTTGCATTTCATTTTATAGGTTTGGGGAAATAACGTGGTCAATAATCATTTTAAATGGTGGGATGGGATGTTCTCAAAATCCTGTCCCATTCATAGAACACTTTGACAGGTACAACCTTCAACCTGAGGGGAACACCAGCCTGGCCTGGGGCTCAGGACCATTTTATTTGGGGTTTGAGGCGCAGCTATTAGTTATCCAGGTTTGCCCAGGACAGATCTTATCACACCAAGATATACAATCCCTTCCTGCTGTACTCTACTGTATAATTATAATAATAATTAATACACATCCTCTGATCCTTCTCTCAGACTGAGAAAATTTTTATTCACACACAACCAGTATAAAAATACTGTGACCTCTTTAACAATCTTCAAGCCAATACTTTTTGCTGAATTGGAAAAATAATCTTGTGTGGCTACAGAAATAATGTTTGTGTTTTATCAGTGCTGTTCCCGCCAAAGGCTGGATTATCTGTTTCACATCCATTTAAACACAGGAAGGTTATAATGGGGCAGACAGCAATCTGGGCTTTATTGGCTGGGAAAACTGACCTCATAAATCTGATTTGATACATCTGTCCTTTGGGCTGTCTGCATGTATGCCCATGCATCCACTTGGCCATGTGCCTGCTCAGTGGTGGATCAGCTTCTGTGGCTACTGCTCAGAGGATTTTCCATCCCCCCCTCCCTGCTGCAAAAATAAATACACTGAGGGAAGTGCAGAAAGGCAGATGTGTTTATGGGTGCTTGGAGGTGCTTAAGAGAGATGAGATATTCTTGGAGGAGCGCTCAGGAAAACACTCAAACCACCCAGGGCAATGGTGATTGTCCATTTCTGGCAGCAGACAGGGATGTTGCTCCCACTGGCACAGGGTGCCCAGAGCAGCTGTGGCTGCTCCTGGATCCCTGGAAGTGTCCAAGGCCAGGCTGGACAGGGCTTGGCGCAGCCTGGGACAGTGGAAGTTGTCCCTGCCATGGCAGGGGTGGCACTGGGTGATCATTAATGTCCCCTCCAACGCAAACCATTCCAGGATTCTGTGATTCTGGGATTCTATGATTTATTTCCAACACCCCAGTCTGTAGCTGAGGTTTGCTGAGACACTGCTTTTCACTTTTGCTGGAGCTGCAGCACCACATTCCAAACTCCTGCTCTTTGCCCACTGAGAAATGTTCCAGCAGAGAAACACCTGGAGGAACCTGCAGTGGTTCCATCCATGGGCAGGGATGGCTCCCACGAGAGCAGGGGAGACTTGGGGTGCTGGAGAGATCAATGCAGAGCTGGAATTCCTGATGTGAACACCTTTTCATCCAAAGCTGAAGTTAGAGAAAGGCCCCAGCTCAGCACACCTCTTCCCAGCAATTCCAAATGCCAGGAATCTCTTCCCAGAGAAGGTGGGGAAATCCCAGCTGAGAGCTCTCCCAGAGATGCCTTTGGACTCTGCTGGTGCCGCTGCTCCCTTCAGTGGAATCAGAATCTCAATTCCCTCTCTTTGCTGTTTCTTTTCTGTAGAAGTTCCCAGTGGGACCCTTTGGCTTTCACCACCACCATGAGCAGCCACTTTCCAGGGGCACCAATTATCACCTCATTCCCCTGCTTTACAAGGCAGAACAAAGAATCTGAGGGGGGAAAAAAGCAGTTTATGACATTCACAACAATAAGTTTTAATATAATGCATTAGTTTCTCCTCATTTGGTTCTAGAGAGGACAGTGTGGTTCCAGGAATGTTTGGGCCAAAAGTTTCAATGTCACTGGAAGCCTAATCCTTAGAAAACACTGGAAGATGAACTTTGACTGTATAGAACTTTAAATAAAAATAGCATTTTTACGAATGTATTCTTCCCAAGTGCCTGCTTCTTCCTAGCATGTTTCCCATCCCAATACTGTTTTTGCAGCTGGCAAATGACACTGCCAGTGAGTCTTTATGTTCAATGTTATTTAATATATTCCCATCAGAAAGCTATTTTTACTGTACAATTTCAATATCTTCTTGAAGTGTCTTGCATGTAATGTTCACATTTTAATTTACATTTCTTTCCCATAGGATAAGTAAATAGAGATTCAAAGAACAATATTGAACCAATTTAGGTTTGGTTGCTGAGAGAGAGGATCTTATAGAATGGAAAATTGCTTTGTTTTACCGAAAATAAAAAGAAAAATGCAACTTTTTCAGGCTATTATCCTGGAGATAATGGATAGACCACCATCCTAATGGGATATTTGCATTTCATTTTATAGGTTTGGGGAAATAATGTGGTCAAGAATCATTCCAAGGGTGGGATGGGATGTTCTCAAAATCCTGTCCCATTCATAGAACACTTTGACAGGTACAACCTTCAACCTGAGGGGAACACCAGCCTGGCCTGGGGCTCAGGACCATTTTATTTGGGGTTTGAGGCGCAGCTATTAGTTATCCAGGTTTGCCCAGGACAGATCTTATCACACCAAGATATACAATCCCTTCCTGCTGTACTCTACTGTATAATTATAATAATAATTAATACACATCCTCTGATCCTTCTCTCAGACTGAGAAAATTTTTATTCACACACAACCAGTATAAAAATACTGTGACCTCTTTAACAATCTTCAAGCCAATACTTTTTGCTGAATTGGAAAAATAATCTTGTGTGGCTACAGAAATAATGTTTGTGTTTTATCAGTGCTGTTCCCGCCAAAGGCTGGATTATCTGTTTCACATCCATTTAAACACAGGAAGGTTATAATGGGGCAGACAGCAATCTGGGCTTTATTGGCTGGGAAAACTGACCTCATAAATCTGATTTGATACATCTGTCCTTTGGGCTGTCTGCATGTATGCCCATGCATCCACTTGGCCATGTGCCTGCTCAGTGGTGGATCAGCTTCTGTGGCTACTGCTCAGAGGATTTTCCATCCCCCCCCCTCCCTGCTGCAAAAATAAATACACTGAGGGAAGTGCAGAAAGGCAGATGTGTTTATGGGTGCTTGGAGGTGCTTAAGAGAGATGAGATATTCTTGGAGGAGCGCTCAGGAAAACACTCAAACCACCCAGGGCAATGGTGATTGTCCATTTCTGGCAGCAGACAGGGATGTTGCTCCCACTGGCACAGGGTGCCCAGAGCAGCTGTGGCTGCTCCTGGATCCCTGGAAGTGTCCAAGGCCAGGCTGGACAGGGCTTGGCGCAGCCTGGGACAGTGGAAGTTGTCCCTGCCATGGCAGGGGTGGCACTGGGTGATCATTAATGTCCCCTCCAACGCAAACCATTCCAGGATTCTGTGATTCTGGGATTCTATGATTTATTTCCAACACCCCAGTCTGTAGCTGAGGTTTGCTGAGACACTGCTTTTCACTTTTGCTGGAGCTGCAGCACCACATTCCAAACTCCTGCTCTTTGCCCACTGAGAAATGTTCCAGCAGAGAAACACCTGGAGGAACCTGCAGTGGTTCCATCCATGGGCAGGGATGGCTCCCACGAGAGCAGGGGAGACTTGGGGTGCTGGAGAGATCAATGCAGAGCTGGAATTCCTGATGTGAACACCTTTTCATCCAAAGCTGAAGTTAGAGAAAGGCCCCAGCTCAGCACACCTCTTCCCAGCAATTCCAAATGCCAGGAATCTCTTCCCAGAGAAGGTGGGGAAATCCCAGCTGAGAGCTCTCCCAGAGATGCCTTTGGACTCTGCTGGTGCCGCTGCTCCCTTCAGTGGAATCAGAATCTCAATTCCCTCTCTTTGCTGTTTCTTTTCTGTAGAAGTTCCCAGTGGGACCCTTTGGCTTTCACCACCACCATGAGCAGCCACTTTCCAGGGGCACCAATTATCACCTCATTCCCCTGCTTTACAAGGCAGAACAGGATGATCTTTAAGGTCCTTCCAACCCAAACCAGTCTGGGATCCTTCCTGATCCTGTGATTCCCTGTGAGGACACAGTAGGTCATCCTGCACCCCAAATATCAACTCCCACATCAACACCAAAAGCTTGTGGCTGCCACCTGAGCAGCACATTCCAAACTTGCTCTTTCCACGGTGACAAATGTTCCAGCAGAGACACAGCTGGAGGAGCCATGGAATGGGTGAGGTTGGGTTGGAAGGGACCTTAGAGCCCATCCCTTTGCATTTCCACCACCCCTCCCACACCAACACCAAAACATTGCTATCTGCCACCAAACCCAGGCAAAAATGCTGAATTTTCAATGGGACCAAGCTGTGAGCAGGGACTGAGGGCTCAGAGCCGGCCCTGTGTGACCCCAGGCTGGGTGTGCCAGTCCTCCCAGGTGTGTGGATGTGCTGGGCTGCCTTCCCTGCAGTGAAATGTTCATTTTGTTCATCTCCAGAGACACAGGGGGGTTGCTGTGCAGCACAGGGCAGGTCCCTTGCAGTGAGTTAGCTGAAGGAAACCAGCACCAATCCCTTTTCCCTCCTGGTTTCCAGCCATTCCATGAGTCAGGACTCCTCATCCAGGCTTACACAGTTTTCCTCCAGCAAACCAATCTAATATGGCTAGTCAGTAAAAGAGAAAGAATAAAAAAGAATAAAAAGGAGTATATTTTGCTCTTTTCCTTTCTCTGTTTAAACAGAGGTCCAGGTACCAATCATAGAATCATTAAAGTTGGTAAAGGTCACAATTGGCACTTTTTGAAACAGCTCATACAAGGTCAAGAATGTGTTTGCTCCTTTCTGTTCTCTTCCCCTTGTATCAAGGACCTTTGATGTAAAATTTCAGAAATGCTCCTATTAAATTCTACATAAAAAGTGAAACGTGATGGAAGTAGGAACAAATTAAAAATTAAATATTGTCATTTTAGAATATTTCCCTCCTGCCTTAGGTTTTGTTTTTTGATAGACCTACAGGTAATTCAAGGATTGATAAACATTTCTGTTCCAAATGCCTGATGTAGTTGTTAGGTGCAAGAACAGCAGCAAAATAAGTTTAAAAAATTAAAAATTATAAATATATATGAACCCTAAGCAGCCTGGCTTGGAATCTGTACTGATTTCTGCTTGTTTTGGGCTCTGTTGTTTAACTTCATAGTGGGAAAGCAGAGGATTAAACCCCAGATTAGCCTCCATTCTCTGGCTGGATTTGGCAGTCCAGCTGTTTAGAAGGAAAGCAAAGAGGAACAGGCTCAGGCTATTGATCCAATTTTCTGCTCTGTGCTGAGAGGACACAGCAGCCTGAGCTGCTTTTAGAACAAAACTCCACTTCCCAACAGTTCTCCTCATAGTGCAGGATAAGATAAGAAGATCATGGGAACAGCAGCTGATAGACTAATCCAGCCATTGATTTCTCCTCCCTGCTTACTCCCTGTGTTTTAATTGAATTTTGTGGCTCAGCATTGGTTTCAGCCCATGCTTTCCGAGTCAACCAGAGTACAAAGTAAAGCAATGGGAAAAATCAAATTCTTGAATTTTGTCCAAATGGAATTGGACAAAAATAGACTCAAAGATTCTCATTGCAAATTGGACTCTGGAATGAAGGTTGTGTTGGGGGGTTTTTGTTGTTGTTCTGGTTTGGGTTTTTCTCCTTTTTACTCAGCTCTTGCTTGCAACAAGGCCAATGTGAAAAGGAGAATGCTGGGAAAGAGATATTTTCTTGTTCCCAGCAAGCAGGTTAAAAAATTGAGGGAGCTGGAGGTTTTGAAGAGCTCACTTTTGACACAGAAGTCACAGCAGAAATTTAGCAGACAGGGACAAGTCGCTGTCAGTCACCTCTTACACAAATACTGCCTTTGCCAGCTCCAGCTCGGTTTGCTGGCTCTCATCAGGGCTCTAAGTGCTAATAATTCAACTGCTGGACATCCAGAGGCATCAGTGTTGAACATAATTCTAAAAGAAAGGGAGTAATGTAAAAATAGAGATGAACAGTTCCCTCCCACTGCAGCACCGGGCAGGCTCTCTGTGCCCTGCCTGCCCCGTGCTTCACACAAGTCACAGATTTTTCCACCACCTTAAGGACAACTCCTGGATCTATTTTCCTTCTGCTTTACCTGGACAAGGCCCTTAAGAACTTAATATTTGCAAACATGGGTGATGGTTTGTTTGATGACTTGCAGCCAAGATTATGGATGGTAATTCCAACATCTCCTTATTCCCTAGCATCCCAAGCAAACTGCAGGGAATGAATCCCCTTTCCTCATTAGCAGAGCTGACTCAAAGCCTGGTTCCAGTCCCAAGGGACTCTGTGCAGAGGGACCCACAGGCCACGTGTAAACAGAAAATCCAGGATGGAAAAAGGAAAAGCACAGGCACAACACAGCTTTTCCCACTGACCACAATGTTGTAAAATGACTCAGGTTCCACAAAAGAGCTGCAGGTATAAAATCAGTATTAGACTCAAAGAATAAGGGAGGCATTCTTTGAATATCCTGTAAGTTCCCCTGGACTCCAGAACTCCTGAGTAGCTGCTCTTTACAGGAAAACATAAAGTATATGTATTACCTGAGATTTCCAAGTGTGAGTTCTGCTCCTAATATAGTACCACTTAAAATTCCCAGGTTTATTCCCAAGCAGAATTACTTGACCCATGTGACAGCTTGAATTTGGAATGACCCAGATTTTGGAAAGGCTTGTGGAGTGACAAACGCAACATAAAATTGTCTTTGCTTTCCTGAAAAGAGCAGAACGAAGAGGACAACCCAAAATACCAACTGTCCCTTGGTGCATAATGAGGAACAGCTCCAGGCCATAACGTGGTTCTGTGCTTCCAAGGAATCCCAGCACAGCAAGGAGAAGGTGCCAAGGCACAGCAGCATGGCAGGAGCTCCTGCAGAGCCAGGCCTGGAGCAGATCCTGGGCAGCCAGGCAGGAGCCAGGCCTGGTGCTCCCCACGAGGAGCTGCACGTCCCCATGGTGTCACCCACAGCACTGCCAGGGACACCAAAGTGAGGGACAGCCTCCAGAAACTGATCAGTGCCACCACCCCAACTCCTTTTTATGGCAGTGATGGCTCCAGTCTTATCTTCTTGATATTTGGGAAGTGTATGGCCTGTGCATTGCACAAGGAAAGAGGGAATGGATTGATCTCCAGGTTAGAAACAGTGACTGATCTGGGGATCAGAACCCCAATAAATAACTGGTTTGGGGACCAGAAGCCCCATCTGTAACTGGTCTGGGGACCAGAAGCCCAGTCTGTAACTGGTTTGGGGACCAGAAGTCCAGTCTGTCACTGGTTTGGGGACCAGAAGCCCAGTCTGTAACTGGTCTGGGGACCAGAAGCCCCCTCTGTAACTGGTTTGGGGATCAGAAGCCCAGTCTGTCACTGGTTTGGTCGATGTGGGGCTTTTCCTGCCATCCATAACCTGGGCTCAAGGTGAGCTGGCCCAAACCTCACTCTCTCCCCCTGCTTCCAGAACATTCTGTAGTTCCCAGGCAGTCCCGAGGCAGTGCTGGCAGGTCATTAACCCATTGATGCCAGGCACGAACCACAGCAGATCCCACAGTGCCAGTCCATCCCCTCCACCCGTGGGCTTCCATNGGGACCAGAAGCCCCATCTGTAACTGGTCTGGGGACCAGAAGCCCCCTCTGTAACTGGTTTGGGGACCAGAAGCCCAGTCTGTAACGGGTTTGGGGATCAGAACCCCAGTCTGTCACTGGTCTGGGGATCAGAAGCCCAGTCTGTAACGGGTTTGGGGACCAGAAGCCCAGTCTGTCACTGGTTTGGGGACCAGAAGTCCAGTCTGTAATGGGTTTGGGGACCAGAAGCCCAGTCTGCAACCGGTTTGGGGATCAGAAGCCCAGTCTGTCACTGGTTTGGGGACCAGAAGCCCAGTCTGTAACGGGTTTGGGGACCAGAAGCCCAGTCTGTCACTGGTTTGAGGACCAGAAGCCCAGTCTATAACTGGTTTGGGGATCAGAAGCCCAGCCTGTAACTGGTTTGGTCTATGTGGGGCTTTTCCTGCCATCCATAACCTGGGCTCAAGGTGAGCTGGCCCAAACCTCACTCTCTCCCCCTGCTTCCAGAACATTCTGTAGTTCCCAGGCAGTCCCGAGGCAGTGCTGGCAGGTCATTAACCCATTGATGCCAGGCACGAACCACAGCAGATCCCACAGTGCCAGTCCATCCCCTCCACCCGTGGGCTTCCATTCCTCAAGAGCACAGAGTGAGTTTTGTTTGCTACATGACTGCATTATATAAATCTGCTGCTGGCAATATCAAAACATATTAAAAGTTTAACTAAGACAATGTGTTTGAGAAGAATTTGCTTTCTTTGGAGCTGGAATGTCCCCATAAAAAGGCATGATCTGAACGAGAGTGAGCTGTCCAATGATCTGCCTTGTGTCCTGGAGTAAACCCTGCTCTCCTCAAACCCAAATTGGTTTGGATTCCCTCTGTGCATGCAAAGAGCACTTTCAGCTCCTGCTGCAGCTGCATGTCTTAAACCTGCATTGGGGGGTGGCTGATTTCATGTCACAGCACTGCAGGTCTGGTGACAATGCCACAGAGGTTCCTCAGGACACCCCTGGGAGGGGAGTGTCAAATGTCCCTGAAATGCAAAGCTGTTCCTATTTGCAAGGCTTGATGCACTACAATGGTTTGGCAAAAAATAAAGAAAGCTATTTTCCTTATCCCAAAATTCTGCCTTTTCCTACAAGCCAATTGAAAACACATTTAATTCCATTGAAAACACTATAAATCAATTGAAGACACTATAAATCAATTGAAAACACTATGAATCAATTGAAAACACTATTATTTCTGGCTGGTTCCTTGGGCCTCCTCCCCAGCTCACCTGGCCTCTCACCACTTCACCCCATCTCTGAGACATCCCACATCTCTGCTCCAGCTGTTCCACTATTTCTCCTTAAAGCTTTGTGTTCCCCAGTCTCCCCCAGTCCTTGTGGTCCCAGGTGAGCCCACAGGGCAAGGAAGTCCAGGATACATAAAAGTTGCTTGAGAGCTTCACTTCACTGCTGATAATTGAGGGATTTTATTTTGCAGACTATTTACCAACAACCCAGGGGTGGAAATCACAGTGAAGATGAGACAAAGTCTGTGATACTGAAATAAAAACCTGGTGTACGAGTGTGACAGCCCTAGCAGGGGCTCACTCCATGCCTAGTTTTCCTCCCAGCAGAACTGACAAGCTTTGTTTTCATTCAGTTTTCAACTCAGAATAATTCTCACAGGCAGAATTTTGCCTTTTCCTGCAAAAGAGCTGGACACACTGAGCACTCCCACACTGGCTCAGCCCAAAGGTGGTTCTGGCCTGGAGTTCTGCCTCCAGCAGAGCCCAGAAGAAGTGTAGAAAACAAGTGTAAGGAACAGGGCAAGTGCAAAGCAATTCACTGGTGGATGTGCCCTCCCAGTTTACTGCCTTTTTTAGTAGTAAAAACAAGTTGTAACATTGGCAGGGAGCCCCAGTGTTTTACACTTTCATTATCTCTATTGTTATACAATACAGAGCTCAGGTCCTGGAAGATGAGTATGATATTAAATATTGCTAGCTTGCTGTAGAAGTGATTATTTGCACTTCTTTTCAACCTTCCCCAAAGCCTCATTAAGATTTTTCAATAAAGATAACACTGGACAGAGAGAGGATGAAGGGCAAGGCCATCCTTTGAGTCCCTGGTGTCAGGGCAGGGTCCCTCCCACTGGACACTTTTTTTCAGCTACTTTAAAATGTCCCACCCGAAACAGATTCACAAAATCACGGAATGGTTTGGGTTGGAAAGGACCTTAAAGCTCATCTTGTTCCACACCTTGCACTATCCCAGGCTGCTCCAAGCCCTGTCCAACCTGGCCTTGGACACTTCCAGGGATGGATCAAATTGTCAAATCCATCTCCCTCCAAGACTGATGTTAAGTTTATATTCCTAATTTCACATCAGGAGTCCTCCTGCATCCCTTGTACCTGCCCAGGCAGTGCTGGAAGGATGAGAGCTGAGTGCAGGAGCCTGGGTCAGACCCACACTGAGGGAGAGAACATTTACCAATGCCAGGACAACTTTTACAGCCCTGATATTCTGATCCTTAGTGACAGAAAGGTGGTTTCACTAGTGATGAGCACCCTAAAAAAATGGGCTCCCTCCAAAAGAGGCAGACCCAGCTTCCCTGAGCCAGGTGAGAGGGGCTTGGTAGGCTGGGCTTGTGTCCAGCTGGGACAGGACCCCCATGCCCAAAGAAGAGCTGCAGCCAGGTCTGACCTCACTCCTGTGAGAGCAGAAAAGCCTTTTCAGTATCTGCAGGATTTAACCCCCAGCAAAACAAGGGATCAGCCTCACAAAGCAGTAGCACTGCTCTCTTCCAGAAATAAAATTCAGTGCAGAGAAGAGACATTTCCTACTAAATTGGAGTGAGCCTGGGTCCGGGTCTGGGCTGTTTCTCTGGCCAGGTTAAACACACCTGGGTGTCCCACACAGGGGGGGCCTCTTCAAGCACATTCTCCTTCTTAATTAAAATTACATTTTGAAATTGCAATTGGCCTGTGACAAGAACAAAGGACAGCACAGCAGCTGGGGTGATCAGCTTGTAGGGACTTGCAAACAGGCACCAACGAGCTGGAATACACTCCTGCAGCATGGAGAAGGATTTCTCCACGTGGAGAAGGGATTCCTTGGGGTTTTAATGAACATTCAGTGCAACAGATGCCTTGATGCTGTGCACATAAAAATGGTTTTATTGGATATCATCACTGCTTGCAAATGAATCAGGAAATACGTGAGGCTCAGAAATCACCTGTACAAACCTTGGGGCACCTCTCTGCATCCCCCACAGGGTCCATGTGCAGCTCCAGGCTCTGGAAGGGCACAGGGGAGTGAGGAGAGGCTCTCAGAAGGGCGTGGAAAGGGATGGAAGTGGGGAAACAGCTGCCTGGTGAGGCTGGGGCTCCTCGGGCTGGGGAGGGAGGTGGGCAGGGCACGGGAAGGTTCGCAGAGTGCTGAAGGTGAGGGAGGAGCTGCTCAGGGGTGGAAGTGCTGCTCAGGGACCCTGAGGGGGGTTCACTGACAGCAGCACAAGCACTGACAGAGGGGCTGCAGAACTTCTGGATCTTGCTGCCAGAAAAGGTTTGGAAGCAAACAGTGCCTCAGGCAGACAAGTTCATGGACAACAGGTTCATCCAGATAGAAATGGAATTAGTAGGGGTGTGCCTTCAACATCCCTCCTGCAACGACTGTGAGTAAATCTTACCTCCAGCTGTCACTTCTGGGGACAAAGTGCATTTTTCATTCCTTTAAATCTGCTGTAGTCACTAAACTTTTTTTTTCTGTCCCTAAAGAAATAGGAGTAGGAGTAACAATAATAAATAATTCCAAATAGTAATGGTAACAAATAATAACAATAACAAATAAAATAAAAATTAAAATTAAAATAAAATATAATAAAAGAAAAACAATTAAAAAATTTAAAAATAATAAAAATAAAAATATATGAAAAATAAAAACAATAAAATAAAAATTAAAAA
>WEZZ01027205.1:198808-220667 GCA_013400585.1 Chloropsis cyanopogon
AATTAAAATTTAAAAATAATAAAATAAAAAATATAAGAAAAATTAAAACAATAAAATAAAAATAAAAACAAAACATTAATAATAATAATAATAGTAATCCAACCAAAATTCCAAGCCAAACCAACCCAGTCCATGTCCCACAGAACACAGACCCACAGAGCTCACGCTTCCAGGCATTGGTATGTAAAGAGTGAATAACAGTCCTGGTTTTAATTACTGCCCTGCAACAGTGCTAGGAACAGAGAGCCAGGTTTTACAGCAATTCCTGAGTGTGCTCCTTCTTGGAAACACAGAGAAGGGCTGGCCAGGGAGAATCCTGCAGATGGGATTCTTTTTCAAAGTTGGAATTCAACCTAAGGAAATTAAATCTTGAATGACTGGGGGGCAATCTGGGGCTCTCCCCAAAGTGTGGCCTCTCTCATGTTCCCTGATTTATGGTAAAGCACAGGTAGCTGGAAAACTTTTACAGAGCAGAAATGTTTGAAGAAATTGGCTGATTTATGGTAAAGCCTGTCCTGGTAGCAGAGCCTGGACAAATCCAGGATGAACTTTAAAGCAGCCAGGTAATTCCTGTTATTGCACAGTAATTGCTAACTCTGCCAAATTACCTTTTTTTGCCTCCATTCCACGGCTTGGTGACATTTTGCTAGTTATGATTTCTGTCTCCTTTCCACAAAAGTTTTCTTAAAAACTTCCAGGAAAACCAGTGCCTGAGAAGGAAGCTTCAAGCTGAGTGTTCATAGAAAAAGACCATGTTCAGAGCAAAGAGCAGGAAAAAGGTGTTTCATGAAAAGCCTAATTTCACCCTTAAAAAATTATATACCAGCAACTCAAATGCCAAAGTGTTTGTCCCACCCCCTCCACAAGATTTAAGCAACAAAGCAACATTCCCTGAGAGCTGCAAGTTCCCCTGTGGGGTCTGCTCTACAGCAGGAGGTCAAGGGGCACCCTGGAATGTTTTGGGGCACTCTGAAAAAAGCAGATACTTCTGTGGGAGAATCTTTGGCCCAGTGGCCACAGTTCCTGTGGTGGTGTGTACATGAATTTGCTGTCCAGGGCCATGGGAGCATCCCTGGAGAACAAGCACAACCTGCTCCCACCGCTGTGCCCCAGCGAGGGTTCGGTCCTGGAAGGAGGAGGAATTGTGCTGTGATCATTTGTCATCTGCCCCTAGCAGGGCAAAAGGGATCGGGTTTTAGTGCTCATCCCCTGCAGACAGAAAATCACCTAAGCAGCTGCCAGAGGTCCTGAGCAGAGCAGGGTCCTGCAGGAGAATCATTCCCACTGTGCCAGCTGGGCTGTGCCCCTGCCATTGAAGCTCATCCAGTTCCACCCCTGCCATGGCAGGGCTCAGCTCCTGTCAGGGCTGGGAGAGCAGAGGGGAGCAGGGAGGGGAGCACGAGGGCATTTCATCCTGGAGGAGACACTCCAGGCCGAGCTGCTGCTCCTCTCTGCCTCCAAACCCTCTGCAGCAAGGAGAGGAGTGACACCAAAGGCAGGGATCCCCAGGGAATCTGGAATTATGGTGCCACTGCCCAGCAGCAGCAGGAGCAGCAGCTGACAGGACCAGAGGGCACAGTCTCAAGCTGCACCAAGGGAAATACAGGTTGGATATTAGGAAAAAGCTTTTCACAGAAAGAGTGAGAAAGTTCTGGAATGTTCTGCCCAGGGTGGTGGTGGAGTCACCATCCCTGGATGTGTTTAAAACAAGACTGGACGTGGTCAGTGCCAGGGTTTAGTTGAGGTGTTGGGTCTGGGTTGGACTCGATGATCTTGAAGGTCTCTTCCAACCTGGTGATTCTGTGAATTCTGAAAATTCTGAGTGAATTCTGTGAATTGTGTGAATTGTGTGAATTGTGTGAATTCTGTGTGATTTCTGTGTGAATTCTGTGAATTTTCTGTGAATTCTGTGTATTCTCTGTGAATTCTCTCTGAATTATCTCTGAATTCTCTCTGAATTCTGTGAATTCTGTGAGGATGCAGAGCTTCCCCAGAACTGTCCCATTTCATGCTCCCATCAGGGGTGTGAGTCCCTGAGCTGCTGAGCGTCCCTGGCAGTTCTGGCCCCCCCAGAACAGGACCCCCCTGTTGCTGTTTGACAGATTAATGCTGGCACAGTGTTGGCAGCACAGAACCAGGAGAACCACCCAACCCCAGCCCCAGAGAGGGATGGGTTTTGCTTGCTCTTTAAAAGCCTCTGTCAAGGAGATGAATGTGAAGGTACACCAGAGCAGGTGTTCTCCTTCTAAAAATCCATCAGAGCAGCTTCTGTCCAAGGAGAGAGACCTCAAACAAAATCCACCATCAGCAAACTCTGACAAACAATGGTTTCCAAGGAGAACTCAGACTTCAACCCAAGGCTGGCTCAGCCAAGCACAAAAAGCTCAGTCCTGGGGAAAAACTTTGCAGCTACGAAGCAGAATTTCTTAAAAATATTCATCCTCTCACAAAGAGCATGGAATAAACATCTGAGTGCTGACTCTCGAACTCCATAATTCCTCTAATATTTTAAATAGCATACATGCTCTCATTTGATCCTCTCTGCCAATGAATAGCTGGTAATTAATCATAGAATCATAGAATGGTTTGGGTTGGAAAGAGCCTTAAATCCCATCCCATTCCATCCCTGCCATGGCAGGGACACCTTCACTAGCCCAGGTTGCTCCAAGCCCTGTCCAGCCTGGCCTTGGGCACTGCCAGGGATCCAGGGACAGCCACAGCTGCTCTGGGCACCCTGTGCCAGGGCCTGCCCACCCTCAGAGAGAATTTCATCCTAATATCTAATCTAAACCTACTCTCTTTCAGTTTAAAGCCATTGATAAAAGCATATATTAAATAAATGTGCCTGCAAGCCTGTGCATTCCAGAAAAAAAAATAGTTGTTATCTCTTCAAACAACTGTCAGGCCAAATGTGTGCAGGGTCTGGAGCAGAATGTGAAGATTTTCTCAGAGCTCTGCCTGTCTGTCACTGCCACTACAATTATGTTCTGTCTGCAGCAGCACTTGAACCATCACCAGACATTTTCCTTTTCTTCAACTCAGCCTTTTGAGATGTTTTCATTTAGAGTCAAAGGGTTTCTTTCTGCTGTGCAGTACAGAACCAAGGGATAGAGAAAGAAAGGATGAGTGCAATCACTTCAGCAGAGCAGCAGGGCTGAGGCTGTGTCCCTGCCTGGTCTGGTTGCAGGCTGGTGGGATTCATCTGCTCCCATCGATTTTCCAGCGCGCCCAAGCCGCACTCCCCATGTGGTATCGACTCAGCTGTGAGGCCACGAGGCACAGACAGTTAAGGAAATATTCACAGGAGACTGAGTCCTACAGTAAATCAGTAATGAACTTGTTTGTCTGACCCATTTATTCATGACCCATAAGTGAGCTTCTGCTTCTTTCTGGAAACGTCTCCCCCACACACAACCCCAGAGTGGTGCTGCACAAAGCCCCAAAGGCAAAACAGATCCTCAGTTCCTCCATCAAAACAGATCCTCAATTCCTCTATCAAACAGACCCTCAATTCCTCTATCAGAACAGACCCTCAATTCCTCCATCAACTTTCTCATTTTCTGTAATGAGCACAAGAGAGAATTTGCATTGTGATCATTCCTTCCAACCTCTTGATCAACTTCTACTCAGCCAAGCATGGCTGAGCTTCCTCCAGCTGAGCTGGGAAAGGTGAATATCTCCTCTGGAGCCAGGCTGGTAGAGCTGGGGGTGCTCACCTGGAGAGGAGAAGGCTCCAGGGAGAGCTCAGAGCCCTTCCAGGGCCTAAAGGGGCTCCAGGAGAGCTGGAGAGGGACTGGGGACAAGGGATGGACACAGGGAATGGCTTCCACTGCCAGAGGGCAGGGATGGATGGGATATTGGGAAGGAATTGTTCCCTGGCAGGGTGGGCAGGCCCTGGCACAGGTGCCCAGAGCAGCTGGGGCTGCCCCTGGATCCCTGGCAGTGCCCAAGGCCAGGCTGGACAGGGCTTGGAGCAGCCTGGGACACTGAAGGTGTCCCTGCCATGGCAGGGGTGGCACTGGATGAGCTTTGAGGTCCCTTCCAACCCAAACCAGTCTGGGATTCTGGGATCTCTTTCCACTCACTTTAGCCCTGGGAACAGCTCTCAGACAAGTTTACACAAGTTAACAACATTCTGCTTCCTGCAAATGTAGAAGTGTAAAAGCTAAATATTCTTTCAGGTAAAACAGACACCCTCTTCCACTCTGAGTGTTTAATTTCAGCTGCTTATAACTCTTCTCTTCCTCACACTCACATCAAAGCACCCCCAGGTCAGGCAGGGGAAGAGGGTTACTTGTGATACATCTTTTCTCATGTAAAGACTTAGCAATACAAGGAAGCATTGAATGTAATGCACACACACATTTAAATAAGTGTCTTTGAAGAAAATAAAACTTGTTAAGCTCATCCCATCCCTTTATACTTTTACAGGACCTCTGGAAACTGTTTGATGCTCTGTGGGTCCCCTTCTCAGTGACCTGACACCTCTCTAAAGTGCCAAGATTTGATGAACAGCAGCTGTACTCACCCATGCTGCCTTCCAAACCCAAAAAGATTTCAGAAATAAATGAGGATTCATCAAAAGCAACCTTTTTCCTTGAAAGCTGTTTCTTCTAAACCAAAAGAACCCAAACACTTCTTCCCAAATGCCTTGTCTACGACTTTCAGCAGCAAAAAGGACCCAGATTCCAGGAGGAATCCATAGAATTGTGTAACATTTTGGGTTGGAAAGGACTTTGAAGCTCATCCAGTTCCACCCCTGCCATGGCAGGGACACCTTCCACTATCCCAGGCTGCTCCAAGACCTGTCCAGCCAGGGATCCAGGGGCAGCCACAGCTGCTCTGGGCACCTGTGCCAGGGCCTGCCCACCCTGCCAGGGAACAATTCCTAATTCCCAAAATCCCATCCATCCCTGCCCTCTGGCAGAAGAAACTCATCCAAGAGATCATGGGAGTCTTTAAACTGTGGTAGAAGCAGAGAAAAAACTGGATGCAAAGCAGTAGAGAATCAGAATTCATTCATCCTGTGCTCCCAAGACTCTTTACCCTCCAGAGCACATCCTTTCCTTACTCAGCCCAACATCCCAATCCCTCACCTTGCACCAGTGACCTGCCAAAGCAAGAGAGCCCTCAGCTCATGGAGGGGCTGAGCAAGGCTTTCCTCCTTAAATCCGTGCCTCCAACCACTGCTGAAGGAGGAGGATTCACCTCTGAGCACAACCATGCCCTGGGACCAGGCATTCCTCCGTGCACTGCTGCCACACCTTCTCCAAAAGCTGGACTGGTGTTTGTTTGGGTGACATGGGAACGAGAGGAAAAGCAGAGAAGCTCCTGCTGCTTCCCAGGGATCCCAGCTGTGCTGCCTGCTAACATCAGCCTGCTGGGGTGAGCTCAGGAGGGACGAGAATGTGGGACAGGAGGAGGGTTTCTGCGAGACAGAAATTAGTGCTGGTGGGACAGATTAAGTACAAACACAATGTATTGTTGATTACTGTGTCCAAACGAGCTTTTAAGAAAAAACAGGCAGTTTTCTTAAAACACAGTTTTAAGAAAAACCAGGCAGCTCTTGCCAAGAAATGCTCTTAGAGATGCTCAGCACACGTGTGCACTAACTTTTATGTAAAGAAAAGAAAAATCCCATCATTTTATAGCTCTCATCTGATGCTGTTTGCTGCAGTCACAATGGGCTCGGAGGCTCTTTCCAATTTTCCAGCACAAAGTCCTAATCTGAGGATGTCTAATGAGGCCAGACAAAGGCTCAGCACAGGCACAGCCTGGCAGCTCTGCCAGGGACCCTGAGGCTCCAGCCAAGTCCCCAGGTCAAGGTTTGCAGGCAACATCTGAAGAAACTCTGCCTGTGTAAATGAAGACACACTTTGGCCTGGGACTGCCACCATGTGCAGAGGGATTTTTTTCTTGGAGAAAAACAAAGCAATCTGCATAATCCTGGCAAATGGGAAAGGCAATTTCAGCCCTCACGCCCAGCATCTTGTGGTGCAATTTCCTAAAGGATATTCCAGGCAATTTTAAACACACATCACCTCCAAGAATCAATCTAGCTCTGAAGCCACTTTGGCTCTGTGGGGAAGGAATTTCAGGTTTTTCTGCTGGTGCTAATAAAAGATGAGGATATGGGTGCTCCAGGCTCAGAGAGCAGCACATCCCCGAGGCAGATAACTTGATTATCTCAAGGCTTCCCTGCCTCCTTGCTCTTTGCCTTTCCTATTGCCTTCCACACATCTTTCCCAAAGGATTTAAGGACCAGTCTCTCCAGCTGGCTGCCCTCTCCTGGATGGAATCAAAAAGTGTTTGATTACTTCCACTTAGATAAAATGCAGTGATCTGCTTTTAATTTTTTTTTTCCTTGGGTCTGCATAATCACAAAGGTTCCAGTGTGCCAGAACAAGAACTGTGAAATTCTAAGGGGCTGCTTCATAATCCTCAACAGAGCTGCCAACTTTTTTGAGAGTAGAGTTTTTAGCCAAATTGCCTTTTATATATATTTTTTACAAAGTTTTTATATTTTTTACATTTCGTTCCTATATTTACCATTGCTTAAATCCCACTGCTGTTCCCTTGTAAACTACTTAATCCCTCTCCTCAAACACTCTGGAAAACATTTCCATATCTCTTTGTTGCTGAAGGTGAGCGTGTTAAACACGGAATACTTCGGTAGGAAGGATTCTTATATAATCTTTCCCTCTGCCTCAAGTCAGGGTCAAATATTTCTTTGCTACTCTAGACCAGCGCTTGGCTGACCCCAGTTCAAGCCAGCTGATAATGGGGACTGCACAGTTTTTGCAGAGAACCCGGTCCACTCCTTCCCCGGTTAACCATTGCCGTTCCCACAGATTTGTTCCCACCCTCCTGAGATGAGCAAGGGGCTCTGGGGACGGTTTTCCCGATGAGCCATCCATCAGGGAGCTGGGAATTTCACTCTGGGAGCCCTCGTCGTTAAACCGAGGGCCGGGATTAGGATGCGGAGCGGAGAGGCAGAGGGCAGAGCCCCCCTCGCAGAGCGCTGCAGCCGCTGCCAGCGGCAGCGCCGAGCCGGAGGCTGCTCCGGGCGCTCAGCGAGCGCACTCACACGAGCAGCCAGGCTTTGAAACTTTCACTGCACATCTGTGCATCCCTGCCTGCGCTCGGCAGCCGGCCAAGCGCCGAATTCCTGCGAGTCCGTGCAGCTCCCACACGTCCACAGCGCTAGGACCCAGAGGGAGCCGGCTCGCCGTGAATCAGAGCGGAGCCCCGAGCGCTGAATGAGGCTGCGACGGCAGCGGCGATGTGAATGGCTCTGGGCTGGCCACAGCGGCCGAGGACAGCGCTGCCACGGAGCTCCCCGCAGCCGGGACACCCCCGGGCAGCGCCGAGCCCCCGGCCAGCAGCGCCCCGGCTCCCAGGTGAGCGNTGCGGGCCGAGAGCCGGTGCTGGCTCCCCGGAGGAGCTGGGATGGGGTTCCATGGGGTGCCATGAGGTGCCATGGGGTGCCATGGGGCTCCATGGTGTGCGTTGGGGTTCCATGGGGTGCCATGGGGTGGGATGAGGTGCCACGGGGTGGGATGGGATACCGTAGGGTGCCATGAGGTGCCACGGGGTGCCACGGGGTGCCTGTGCAGCACGGAGCGCTCTCGAGGCATCTGCAAGCGCGGCATGGTTGGGTGGAAGCGAAAATCGCATCTGCTGAAGGCAGGTTGGGCTGCAGGCACATCTGGAAGGTGTTCGTGGGGCAGCTGTGGATAAGCTTAAAGCTTGAAAAACATCTTTAGCGAGAGCAGCTTAATCTCAGGGAAATTCAAGTGCTCTTACTCTTTCTATCCAGGTATATGGGAACTTAGTTTTATTTGCATTCTACAGCAGTTACACCTATATGAAAATTCTTTACGGGCTTTGTTCTGAATATTGAAACTTTCTTATTTCCTTTTTTCCCCACCCTGTGATAATTCTAGTCTAGATAAAAACTCTTTTCTTTCTTTACTAATATAAATAAATAGGAATTCTGCAAAACCAAAGCGTGACTGACCCAAGGCAGGATCCTTTTAGCTGCAGACAGAGAATAACTTCACTAGAGACCGTGTATGCTCTGGGATGTCCACTTGGACACGACCTCCCTGCTGCCTGTGTGCAGTGACAGGATGGAGCTGACAATGTTTATTGATTTATAGCTGGTGATAACACTGTTTTAGCTGAGACACTGCTCACAGATAAAAACAGGGACCCCGGGCAGGGAGACAGAAGGAATTTGTGTGCTGAGAACAAAAAGTGTTTGTGCTTCGGTTCTTTCTTCAATTTAAATTCTCCTTATAAAGCTCAAGAAGTTTTAGAAAAACACCAAAAGTGAGCGTGCTTGTCAGGCTGGTTTTCCGAGTTGTCACAACTTGGAAGTTGCATTGTGGCTGTTAGACAGATAATTTATGGATGTTTTCATGCATTAGAGTATCACAATAAAGTTTTTGGGGCACTTTTCTTGCTAAGCCAAACTAAAATGTGACAATTATCTGCACTAAGACAGAGAGGGAGCTGGCTTGTCTGTACGTTCCTGCTTGTGGCACTTCTGAACTGGTTCAGATATTGTGGAAAATAGGTTTTTAAAATTCCCCTGCCAACTGCCATTTCAGGCAGTTTTGTCTGAAATTCAGAGGGTTTCGATATTTTCTGCACTTCCCCAAGAGGTTACGGGGATGGAACGAAGGGATTTGAATGATGAATCAAATATATTGGAGAGTTCTCAAGGATGATAAGAAAGACTCAGCCCTTAAATGTATTAATAATCATAGATTTGAATCATTTTAAAACAAATCTCAGCGAGGTCTGGAGAGGAGCCCCCCAACACATCTGTGCAGTGATTTCACAGCTTGATCAATCCCAGCCACTCACCCCGGAGGGATCTGGCCCTCCCAACAAGGTGGGAAAGAAAGTAACTGTGGTTGTGTTTCCCCATCCTCGTAGGTCTGGAGTGCCCCTTTCACCATCAAAACCTGAAATTATATTTTTAGATGTCTTCATTTAAGTTCAGTGGAGAGCTGCAATGAGCACAAGCATTGTTTTAACCCAAATGCTAAATAAACAATTACTTCATAGGATAACTGAGCAGCCTATGAAATCACCACAAGATAATAATTTAAAAAGTAGTTTAGAAAAAGACCTAAAATACGTATTCAGATTCGCATTTTCAAGTGTAAAATATCTTTATTTAATGGGATGTCTAGAACAAGGGTCAAATAGAACACATTAAAAACTAGATTGTTTCAATCAATAGAATAAAACCCATAATTTCTCCTATTGCTCCATGGCTTTGGCCATATAAATGTTCCTTTAAGCACAGATTCTATTACTTGGTTTTCTGTTTCCTTACAAAATGTTTTTAGGACTAACAGAATATTGAATACGTACTAATTAGCATTACTGACTTAAATTAAAGGCATGTGGAAAAAATGCTGGTAATTTTAAGAAGTTCACAGAAATCTTTGATTTTTTTTTTTTATCTGCATTTTAAAAACAAACTGCTGATAAAGAAAAAAAACAAAGATAAATGGTTATTAAAACCGATGGTTTCATTCCAAAAGATTCAGTGCTCTAACAGCAACAGTGAGCACTGGATTGGTGGGGTTAGAAATGTTTGTCAATCCCCAATGTGGGGCCAATAAAAGCCGGGGAAACTCAGCCCCTTCCAGCCCAGCTACAGCAACGGTGACCTCTGCCGGCAGCTGCTCGGGCAGGATTTGTTAAACCGAAGGCTTTATTAAATCTCATTCTGTTCCCAGAAAAAGGGGCAACACCTCTGCCCACCAAATTTATCTGGCGGAAAGAATGAAAGAAAGAAACTTGTCCCAGAGAAGGGAGCTGGGGAAGGGTCTGGAGCACCAGGAGTGCTGAGGGAGCTGGGAAGGGGCTCAGCCTGGAGCAAAGGAGGCTCAGGGGGGACCTTGTGGCTCTGCACAGCTCCTGCCAGGAGGGGACAGCCGAGGGGGTTTGGGATCTTATCCCAGGGAACAGGGACAGGAGGAGAAGAAGCGGCCCCAGGTTGTGCCAGGGGAGGCTCAGGTTGGATGTTATGGAGAATTTCTGTCCTGAAGGGGTTGTCAGATATGGGGACAGGCTGCTGAGGGCCCTGCTGGAGTCAGCACCCCAAGGTGCTCAGGAATGCCCAGGTGTGGCACTCGGGGACGTGGCTCAGGGGTGAGCACGGTGCTGTGTCACCGTGTGGGTTCAATCTCCTGAGAGCTCTTTTCCAACCTTAATGGCTCCATGATCCTGTGGGAGCAAAGGGCACATGCACCAACTCTCTTACAACTGCATTCCTGCCCTGGCCAGGAGGGAATTCTCCCTGTGCTGGCTCTGACCTGAGCAGGGTCACAGAGGCCAAAGCATTTTAGAACATTTCTGCAGCCAATGCTCAGGGACAGATGTCCTGTGGGATGTGTTGTGGCTTTTTCTCTCCCCACAGTGCCCTTTGTGCAGCCCCACAGAATTCATTAAATATTTGTGTGTGTGTGTGGATGTGAATTTATACCAAAAATTATGTGGTCAAGCAAAACAAGATCATTTTTGCTGTTGCCAAGAGATCATAGTATCAATCACTGTGAGTTACGTGCACTCTTGTTTGCCCAGTGCCACCAGTAGTTAAGCCATGGAATTTGGGGGAAAGAAGATCTCAGACCCTCAATATAAACCCATCCTACCCCCAAATCCTGGGTACTGCTTGTGGTTCTGGTCACTGGTTACAAGGATAAAAGGATAAAGTAAAACAAGAAAAGGTGCAGGGTGATGGAAGCCTGGAACATTTTCTGTATTTAGAGAAACTACAGAGATTATGATTTCTAAGTCTGGAAAAGAGATGGCTGAGCAGGGGTGTGAGGGAGATATTTATAGTCCCAGTTGTCCTTAAGATGTAGAGAGGAAATAAAAAATCGAGGAGCAGGAAATAAAACTGGCAGGTGGCAATGTCGTGGCAGACAAAACAAGGTGGTTCCTCTCTCTGGAGCTGCGGAATTCCTCCCCAGGGATGCTGCAGGTCACAGGCCTCAGGAAGCAATCAGGGACACTGAGAGAAAAGCTGCTGCCTGTGGTTCCATCAGGCTGTGGCTCCAGAGTGACCTCAGAGTGGGAGAGCAGCCCAAGGAGATGCTCCCCAGCCCAGGGAGAAGCTCCCGAGCCCAAGGAGATGCTCCCCAGCCCAGGGAGAAGCTCCCGAGCCCAAGGAGATGCTCCCCAGCCCAAGGAGGTGTTCCCCAGCCCAAGGAGAAGCTCTCCNAGTGGGAAAGCTGCCCAAGGAGATGCTCCCCAGCCCAAGGAGATGCTCCCCAGCCCAAGGAGATGTTCCCCAGCCCAAGGAGGTGTTCCCCAGCCCAAGGAGAAGCTCCCCAGCCCAAGGAGGTGTTCCCCAGCCCAAGGAGGTGTTCCCCAGCCCAAGGAGGTGTTCCCCAGCCCAAGGAGAATCTCCCCACGTGGCTGCTCCGTGTGAGACCCCCTGCCCAGCCACCCCCAGGGGCTCCTGCAGGATCCCTGACCTGGATGCATTTCTGCTCCAGTTCCTTCTCCCTGGTCAAATACAGCTGTCAAATACTCGAGCCACCCCACCCCAAAAAAGGTGACTGTGTAATTTTACTGTGGGTTGCCAGTTCATTGGTGACAGAACGGCAAAAGGTAAAACAGCATCTCTCATTTTGGTTTTTGCTCAAGGATTAGGTGTAGGCCAGTGTTCGTGGGTGTTACCACTACAGAAAGACATCAGTGATGAGATTTACAGCTCTTCAGGTAAATCAGTGTCAGAGACAGGGCCTGTGAGTCCTGGGGCACCTTGTGAAATTCACAGAAATGATAAAATACCATTTTATCTCATCTCAATGTGGCCTTCATAAGGAGCTGGCATCTCGTTTGAAAATTTTTACTGAGCTCAGGTCTTTTCATACAGCTTCCACTAAAAATATTATGCACAAAAAAATCTCAAGTAAAAAGTAGCAGGGCAATGCCTCATTAATTAGTTTGAAAATAACCTTTCGCTCTGAGAACTGCACCACCCCGAGAAATGCAGCAGAGAATGGCAGTGCCAGCAGTGCAACCTGGATGCCAAGAACCTGAGTGCACTGGCAGAGAGCTGGGGAGTCACCAAGGACATCCAGGGCTGGCTACAGCATCCCAGAGTCAGGACAGCTCCTGGGAGAGAGATTTAGATCACACCAGGGCGGGCAGCAGGAGAAAATGAGCAAAGTGCTGCTCAGTGTTTGGGGCCTGCACACAGCTGAAAGTTGCCCAGTGCAAGAGAAATCAGGCCCTGAATACAGACCCCAAGGAGGCCTCTGGCATATCATCTAAATTCAAATGACTGCAGCAGGTAGTTTGAAATAACTTTGAAAGATGGCTTGTCTGCCATCCTTTGAGCTGCCCCAGGCCACTGCTCGCTGAATGAAACACCTCTGACTCTCCTTATCTCAGGGGCAGCTGTTTATCACCTTTCTTCTTTATTCCCCGAGGCTCCTGCATTTCCAGCAATGCTTTGAGATGTTATGGCTCAGTGGTTGGCACCACCAGATGACCCAGAACAGGATGCAGCAGTCACACACTCTCTGTGGCTGGGATATCACATAAAATCACAGGATCCTTTTATCACACAAAATCACAGGATCCTTTGGGTGAGAAGGGAATTCATCCCATCCCACCCCTGCCATGGCAGGGACACCTCCCACTGTCCCAGGCTGCTCCAAGCCCTGTCCAGCCTGGCCTCGGACACTGCCAGGGATCCAGGGGCAGCCACAGCTGCTCTGGGCACCTGGGCCAGGGCCTGCCCACCCTCCCAGGGAGGATTTTGTCCCAGTACAACATCTAACCCTGCCCTCTGGCAGTTTAAAGCTTTGTTCTTGTCCTATCTCATGGACACAATTCCACATTTCACAGAGGCATTTCCTGGAAGAAACAGGGAGGTGGTGACAATGCACCAAGGTGAGGAGCTGCCTGGCCTGGGCCTTCCAGCCAAACCCTGGCACAATTCCTCCTCAGTGGGACAGAAATCAAACCTGCAGTGACCAGACCACTTGAGATAGTTCAAGACTTCTTTTATTCAGGGGTTTTCTCAAACTGAACATCAACAGACCATAAACTTGTTCCAAAAAGTCTTTCCCTCATTTATCTTCCTGGCTCCAAAATCCAATTTCCTGTCCCCATGGGGTCCATAACAATGTGCTAATAAAGATCAAATTCTGCTCCCATTGACTTGTTAGGATTCAAAATCCCCACTGAGTTCAGTGGGAAAAGATTCAAGCACAAAGACAGACAAAAAGCCAACCAGAAAGTAAAACAAGCTCTTTGATTTTGTTTTGGGCCTTGGTTTACGTATTATTGACCAAATCATGGAATCATTAAGGTTGGGAAAGACCTCCAAGGTCATCAGGTCCAACCTCTGACGAACACCACGATGCCCACTAAACCATAATGACCATTTATGTTATGCAAACATGAAAGTCCTCCAAGAATAAAATCAAAGAAATGAATTAAATGAATGACTAATGCACAAAATGAATCTGGTTTGTAACTCAGGGCTGCTCATTTCTTTTGAATTGCCACATTTGTGAGAAATGCTGCTGCTTTAAAGAGGATACAGTGAAAATTGCCTTAGCTCATTGACTTGCTAACTGCCCAGGAAATTTATAAAGATTACACTGATTCTGACAGTTCTGACCTACAATGAGGAAATTAGCCCAGTGTAAATAGAGCTGGGCAGCACATTATGTGTTTGATAACTTTCTATTTGCCAAGTATGGCTCTGCCAGGTGAAATACTACTATTTTGAGTTTTTCCAGTTCTTAATCACTTTGAATTTCCCCCTCTTGTATAAGTAGAAAGATGACACAGATTTTTTACTAGTCTGGTTCACTGCTTCACTTTGACTATTTTATTTTATTTTATTTTATTTTATTTTATTTTATTTTATTTTATTTTATTCCTGACACAACCATATGTGATCCAGGCTCTTTAAAAGAAAAAAAAAAAAAAAAAGAGTTCTTCAGAAATTTTTGTGATGGGGATTTGCCAGGCACCTCATTGCTACGTAATACTTTGATTATTATACATTTAAGAGCTCTGGCTCACAGAATATGTGTTTTTCTATTTTGAAACATAGCTTTTATTCTTTTTCTTTGACGACTTTATGAGCTGGATGAGTCAGGTATGAGAAAAGACCTGTGCTTGTTCACAAAGAGCTTTGCCCTGTGGTGGATGACACAGCCTGCATTTTCCAAATGCATCATTTCCTGCCCATTATTCCATGATCCTTTTGGGATACTCTAGGTCCCAGCACCACACCAGCAAGGGCTTTGAGGTGGGTGCATTCCCACAGCCATACAATCTGTTTATGGGAGTTATTTATGCCATGATCTGCTCAGCTTGCTCTTAGAATCTTCTCTTTGCCCCGGCAGAGACAATGAGCCCTTCACCTGGTCATTCTCCTGTACGGGGAGGACAGTAAAGGGCTCTCTCTAAAAAGGAATAAGTTGATTATTCTTGTTTCTGCTCAGTGTTGGCAATTTTATCCATTTCCCTCAGCAAAATTGATCACAGTAACTGCACTTCTTACCTGGGAGAACAAAGTACACGAAGTGTGTCAAGAGAAATAAATCAGCACAGAGCAAGTGACACCACTGAAGTGAGGTGTGGGTTTATTTGCCACCTCAAAAACCTTTTCCATCCCTTCCCTCATTACTGGGGAGCAGCCTGGTGCAGTGGGAGGTGTCTCTGCCATGGCAGGGGTGGGATGGGATGGCCTTTAAGGTCCTTTCCAGCCCAACCCATCCTGGAATTCCGTGGTCGGTGTTATCAGTGCTCTGAACATCCAACATCCACGTTTTCCTTCTGCCTGATCCAAGCACTCCCTGCCCCAGTCCCTCCTGCCAAACCTTCCTCTCATCATTTTCTCAGGCACAAGCTGTAAAGAGGAGAGTGCAAAGGGTCACTGCTCAGCCTCACATTCCAGGACACTTTATCTATGCCAAAAGCGTGAGTGTCTGGTTTTGGCAAAGAATCCAGAATCCAAAGCATCAGAGGGAGTTTGATCCATGAGCTCTCCCTGGGTGCACGTTCCTGGTGCTGGGCAGGGCTGGACTGGAGACCATTTCTTTTCTCAGTGTGTTCTGAGAGAGAAAAGTGTGTGGCCCTTTCCTTCTCGTTTCTTCCCTCCTCTTTGAAAGCCAAGAAATTAGAAAACTATTTAATGACCTGCAGAATTTCTCCCCTTTGTTCAGTATTTCAAATTTTAAAAAGAATTCAAGTAATTTCAATTCAGTCTTCAGCACTTGCTTGTGCCATCACTTGAAAGCAAAAGGAAATACTTTCTGTGAAAATAACACATCTCCAGTGCCACAGGAAAACTGATCTGAGGTTTAAAGTTCAGATTTAAAGTTCATCTCTCTCCCTTTGAATTTGCAAAAGCTCATTTCCAAGTGACATGTATTTAAACTCTGGCATTGTGCACAGAAATGAAGTACACACCTAATCAGCAAAACTCCCCTCTGGTTTTCATTTTAAGCAGGCAAAAAATTATCTTATAAGGCTTAGACCTTGATTATTGCTTTGAACTTAATACTAATGCAAAGAAACCCCAGAGAAAAGTTGAAAGATGCAAAATTCAATCACAATAGGCTTCTTTAAAAAGATGGTTCAGTTAGAAATCTGCTAGACATATGTTATTTAAAAAAAAATAGAATAAAAGGCCAATTTCTTTTTGTGCTAGACAATGTAAAATTGTCATGTATTCATCATCTGATGAAAATTGTATCAAAAATAGGCAAATACCAAAGAAAAATTTATACCTATTGCCACAGTTATGTCAATAATCTGTGGAGTCCCACTTTTCAACAGCATTTAATATTTTCATACTACAAATTACATCTGGCTGCAAATGTCATCTTCTGTCATCTTCATCTCCCACATTCTCTTCCAGTTCACAGTAAAACTGCTTTTTTGTAACCACAATGATTCTTCCTGACAACTGGTTCACCACACAAAAGCATTAGCAAATAACACTGTAATAAATACAAGGTGCACAGCAAATATCCAGACAAGGAAAATATGTGGTTACATATGGGGTTAAGTGTTATAATGACAGCTAATTTCAAACATATCAGGTTATTATTACTAATTAATATTGGCACAACCCCCATGGAAATTCAGATTTGGGTGTTTTCTGAATGTGTTTTGTGGAGCTACAGAAGGTGTGAAGCCTGTGTTCATGGGCTGCTGCAGAAGAGTGATGGATTTTTGAGTGAAATACAAACCAGAATCACGATTATGTGGGGAAAAGATCATGGAATTTATTACAGAATCATTAAGGTTGAAAAAGACCTCAAAGATCATCAAGCCCAACCTTTGCTTGAACACCACACACCCATTAAATCATTTTGCACCCCCTGTTGTGACCAATGCCCCACAACAAGGGCCAAACCCAGAGCCCAGGGCTGGGGGGGCCCAGCAGATCCCAGAAGTTGAAGGAGCAGCTCAGGAGCTCTGGACTCAGCATTCCCAGATTCCCTGTGAGCCCAAACACTTCCCTTGGCAGGGCTGGACAGAAGGGTTGAAAGGTTTAGGTGGGAAATGGGGAAGGAATTCTGCCCTGTGAGCGTGGGGAGGGGCTGGAATGGATTTCCCAGAGCAGCTGGGGCTGCCCTGGATCCCTGGCAGTGCCCAAGGCCAGGCTGGATGGGGCTGGGAGCAGCCTGGGACAGTGGGAGGTGTCAGAGCTGGAGCTGGATGAGCTTTAAGGTCCCTTCCAACCAAACCATTCCAGGGTTCCACGTTGATTTTTTCTAATGCTGGGCCTCACCTGAGCTCCTCCAACCTGCTCTGCTCACTCAGCCAGGTGAGGAAATGTCCAATGCAGGAAATGTCCAATGCAGGAAATATCCAATGCAGGAAATATCCTATCCAGGAACTATCCAGTCCAGGAAATCTCCAATCCAGGAAATGTCAATGCAGGAAATGTCCAGTGCAGGAAATGTCCAGTGCAGGAAATGTCCAGTGCAGGAAATGTCCAGTGCAGGAAATGTCCAGTGCAGGAAATGTCCAGTGCAGGAAATGTCCAGTGCAGGAAATGTCCAGTGCAGGAAATGTCCAGTGCAGCTGCAGGGTTTGCAGCCAGATGTTCCTGTTGTAACTTCAGTCTGGATACCACTGGTGGCTACAGAAAGCTGCCTCACCCTGTGTGCCCTGTGGCTCATTAACTGTGACATCAAATTCAGCTGTTAATTGTGCTTGGAATTTCTGATATTACAATGGGATGGGATAGCTTCACATGACAAATATCAAATACTCATCAAAGCAAGCGGTCGATAAAATTGTGCAACCATGTGCGTGCAGGGAAAATGATGATTCATTTTCAGATGTGCTGCTGGTTTTTCATCACTGCACACAACCTGGGGCACATCAGCAACCAGACAAATGTTTAAACACCACCGTTATTTTCCACTAGACAAACTCTTGCAAAAAGTCTGACATTTCAGCTCCTCTTTGAAACAATATCTGCTGGATGTAAGGAACAAACCCCATAGAAATATCCTTGTGGGATTAAGTCTCTAAACATAATGACTAAAAAGCCTACTGGCTTTACTCTAAAATACTGCAATTTTTGGTGCTAGTACTAATAGCTGCAAGAAGTTGGTATTATCTTTCTAAAACCTTCTAAAAAGTTGTTTTAACTCCTGGAGGCTGGAAATTTTCTGTCCCAGAGACAAGGCAGCACTGCAGGATCATTCAGAAGGAAGAAATGGGAGAGGGGAAGTGTCCTTTGTTAATCTGTACATTACACTGGGACCTGCTGTAAGCCTGGGAAATGGAAATAGAGGGGTGAAAATCTTCAAACTATTGCAAAGAACAGGTTTTCAGGAAGCAATTAACTGCCTGACTGGGAATATCCCTGCTTTTTATTTCATGTCAAACTCATGGGTGGTATTTTGAAACATTTGATTGAGCTCAGTCAATTAGCCTTGATTATGGGTTTGGCTTTTCCCTCGGAATAGGCTGATCCATAGGGAATGCCACTCATACCAGCACTGAGGCACAGCAGGATGACTCAGCTGATTAATCAGCTTTCTTTTCTCCTATTAAGAAGCAAGACTTTGGCTTCCCCAGCTGCTGGAGTGATCACTATCGAGCTGGTGGTGTAACTCTCACAGCTTTGCTCACCCCTGACTCACATTCTGAGAGAGGGAAAGTCACCTGCACCCCTGGTCTGTCAGAGAACCATGGAATTACAGAATCCCAGACTGGTCTGGGCTGGAAGAGACCTCAGAGCTCATCTCATTGCACCCTGCCATGGCAGGGACACTTTTCACTGGACCAGGCTGCTCCCACACCTCTGTGACTGAGGGACACACACAGCAATGCTACACCCAGGGATTTCTGCTCACCATAAAGTCCTTGGCATTTGCAGGAGAAATGTTCCCATTCCTGTTGCTTTCTGATTGAGATTTGTCCCTAATTTGGAATCAACCATAATTCCCATGTTTATGGATTCTGACAATTCCTTCCAGACAAGCAGGTACTGAATCCTCACCTGTATTTTGCCAAATAAATCTAATCACTTCCTTAGAAACACAGCACAGAATCTGCAGATGAGCCATTTTTTCCAATTCAAAAATCAGATTAATTTATTAAATAAGTTAATGGAAGAAAAAAAAAAAAAGCTACTTGTAAAAATCTTAACTAAACAGAGTTTTTTCTCTTTTTTTAATAGGTAAATTGCACAAAACACAGCCAGGGTACAGTCACAATGTGTAATCATGGTCATGAAATGCCTACAATGTAAATGGATTTAATGACAAAATTAAACAAATCTCAATTAAAGGCACGATGATTCCAGACAGGCAAAACCCATCACTCTCAGCTTCCCACTAAGTAGATCTCCAAGCAAGGAGAGGTTGCCAGCTATGGGGAACAGTTTAGAAAGTTAATGACAGTACAAATGGGATTCACTGGAGACTGTAATCCTGGCTCTGTGAGCATTGCCAGAGGCCTGACATGAAGGAACAAGTACTGCTTCAAGCAGACTGCAAAGCCAAGGCAAAGATTAACATCTGTCAGAATCAGCTACAGATGAGATTCTTATTGATCCTTGAATGTCACAAGAATTTAGGAGGGCTCAGAAGAACTTTAAAGAGAACAATCAAGTATCTGTGGATTTGGTTTGTAAATCTGAAGTACCTTTCCCACATTTCAGCTATTTTTTTTCCAAACTGTGTGTGGTGTAGCTCAGTGCTACAAGGCAGAAGGGTTATTTCTTCCAACTTAGTCAGTGTCAAGCTTAGTCTTGCAGGAAAAGAGTGGCAGGGAGCAGTTCTGGTGCTGTTACCAACCTCCAAGACAGCTTTTTGTGTTGGGACTGTGTTGCTGTGGATTTTGTTTCTGCCTCCTCTGTATCCATCCCTGCTAACAAGATTAAGGCTTTGCTCACATTCTTCTAATTAAAATGCTGTAATTCTAAGAAGAGATCCCACGTCTTCTTTTACCAGGGTAATCAGTACATCTGTGAGTTCAAGTTACTATTTTTTAACATCAAAGCTTGCACAAAGATAGCTCTCTTCCATGCAGGCCATGACTTTTTATCCACGCTGGTTTGAATAACAGGCTCCATTTTGTAATGGGATCAACAGCATCTCCTACAAAGAAAGGCTGGGAGAGCTGGGAATGCTCAGCCTGGAGAGGAGAAGGTTCCAGGGAGACCTGAGAGCCCCTTCCAGTGCCTAAAGGGGCTCTGAGAGAGACTTTGGACAGCCTGGGGTGCCAGGACAAGGGGAAATACCTTCCCACTGCCAGAGGACAGGGATGGATGGGATATTGGGAATTAGGAATTCCTGGCTGGGAGGGTGGGCAGGCCCTGGCACAGGTGCCCAGAGCAGCTCTGGCTGCCCCTGGACCCCTGGAAGTGTCCAAGGCCAGGTTGGAGAGGGCTTGGAGCAGCCTGGGACAGTGGAAGGTGTCCCTGCCAACCAAAGGCTCCCAACACTTTGTCCTGTCAGGAGCACACGTGCATTTTCTGCAGCATTTTTTTCTTATTAAACTGGAAGAAGCACAATCTGAGTGGGGCATGTCCAGGGAAGGGAATGGAGCAGGGGAAGGGGCTCCAGCACCAGGAGAGGCTGAGGGAGCTGGGAAGGGGCTCAGCCTGGAGCAAAGGAGGCTCAGGGGGGACCTTGTGGCTCTGCACAACTCCCTGACAGGAGGGGACAGCCCCAGGTCGGGCTCTGCTCCCAGGGAACAGGGACAGGAGGAGAGGGAACAGCCTCAGGCTGGGCCAGGGGAAGATGGATATTAGAGAAAATTCCTTCACTGAAGGCATTGCCACAGGCTGCCCAGGGCACTGGTGGAGTAGAATACCTGGAAATGTTCAAAAAACATCTAGGTGTGGTGCTTGGAGACATGATTTAGTGGTGACAGTGCTGTGTTAACAATCTTACAGGTTTCTCCAAGCCTTAAAGATCCTGTGAACCTCTCACTTCCCAGGTACAGCCTGGAAATTTTATTTACAAACTTTTTAGTTCTGTAGCTTCTCCTTGCTATATCAAGGTACCACTCCACAGCTTTCAGAACCCCTCCTGCCCTCACTCCTTCTCCCTATTTTCTCTAAGGCTGTGCCACAGCACTAAGAGACAGTTTTGTTTAATCAGCTTCTGCCAGACTGTTTTGGTGAATGTAGGTTGAGGAAACTCATTGCAGCACTTTAGTCCTCCCAGTCCAAGAGTTCCCACAATCAATCCACTGATTGTTCTCACTGTGGAAATGGGGAAAAAAAAAGGTTCATACCTAATATAATAAAAGGTAGCAAGGAAAATAATATGCTGGTAAACACAGGAACAGTAATCTTCTAATCCTGGCCTGCTTTTATAAGAATTTCCTAATTTCCAAGTCCACATAACAGGGAAGTCAGTGAGCCCCACAGAAAGATGAAGTATGAGTAGTCCAAAGATGTCCAGTGCCATCAGTGATAGCATTGTGTTTCAATTCAGGGATTCAGAGATGTTCAGACTCAGCAGGGCCAAAGAGAGTTCTAGAAAATGTGGTAGAAACACTCAAGGGCACAGTTTTAAAGGAAAAAGAGGAATTTTCCCATTATCATTTGTACTGTAGCAAAAAATGCTTTCAACCACCAGATGATGCCAGAAAATGTGAAGACCCTTCAAATCCTCCTCACACAAGTGAGTTGCCAAACAGATTTATAAGAGCTGCTGAGACTGCCAGGTCAGCCCAACTCCCTGTTTCCTGTTCTTAAGCAAAGGTTGCTGAACTTCATTTAAACTTCTTTGAGCTCTGTTCTGAGCTTGAAGGATTCCCACAGTACAGCACAGGATCTGATCTTTCCTTCAGACACTCTTCTGTTGAACTGTCCTTTTGCACAGAGGGGCTGTGTGGCCAGGAGAGCTGCTCAAAGACATTTGTTCCAGAGACTCCCAGCAAGGGAGGATGTCCTGCACACTGCATCATTCCCTTCTCTGTGTGTTACACTGAGCATCCTCCAAGCTTTGTGTGAGGTGAGGATATTCCAGAACTGTCAGGCTCCAGAGGTTCAAGATCCAGACAAACAAACCCCTTCCCACGTAGAAATGTCACCTTAAATTTCATTTCACCTTAAATGGCTGAGCAGGGAATAAAAACCTCCTATCTTAAAACATCCCCAGCAGCTGCCTCCCTTCAGACTCTGACATAATCCAAGGATGGAAAACTCCTACTCCCCACTGCTCGCTGGGTCTGCGCCCAGCAGCCCACAAGGTACAGCTGAAACATGGCCCCAGTTCAAACTGCCTCTGCTCTGGGAGCTTGAACAGATTTGTTGTGCAGCAGCTGCCGGACACACTCGGGATGCTGACAGTGCTGGAGTTTGGGC
>WEZZ01027207.1:15679-25942 GCA_013400585.1 Chloropsis cyanopogon
TCTTCTGAGTAGGTTTCCAGATTTAAGAAATGCACATATAAAATCCTAAGTTCCTAGCAGCAAAATCTAGAAATCTGATTTTCCAGCTGAGAATATTTAGCATTGTCACCTAAGAGCTACTGTTGACAAGGTGTTTATACTCAGGCTAGGTATTTCCCTTCACATTTTCTTTGCCAGTTTCACTCTCACTGATATCATATAAGTATCTCTTTTTGATAGGAGATTAATGAAGCACACAGTTCCAACCACATTCAACAGCCCAGGGATTAAAGTAGTTTTGAATTTCTCTTCTAAAAAATTCATTTTCAACTTAAATCCAGCACGCCTTCATGTAAGCTGAAGGATCTAACAACCTAACAACATTGATGATTCTTCCAGAAAGAATTCTTAGAGTTGTTCTGCAGTCTACAAACAAACACGTACTTTTAGGCTAGAGGGAGAAGGGACAGGTCACAGACTGACACAAAGGCATACGGAATTGGTCCGGATACTCCTGTGGGAGAGTTCAGTTCAAATCCCTTCTTCAATAAATATTTATTAATCTATACCACTGGAACAGCTTTGAAAACAATGGGTGTTTGCTGCAGAATACCTTGCCTGACAGTTATGACATTCCTCCAGGCTTACTGTGACAGTGAACCAACATAAACAAATTCTTACTGTCTTAGAACAGGTTGCAGATGGCATGAAAATGTGTTTTAAAGAGAATACTACATGGGAGCAGACTCCAGAGCTCAGCATCTCTGGTGGAACTAATTTCTTAACTGTCTTCGAGTAAATGGCCGTAGGCCCTATTACTATCTTCAGTGCTTCTTTCTGTCTAGTTTTCTGTCTTCAGCTTTCAAGTTTCTGTGTTTTTTCCCTTGGCAACTAATAGTCTCCAGACAAGAGGATCTTATTGCAGATAAAGGTGCCCAACACAAGGCTGTAGTATTTTCAATGTTACAGCATCTAGATAATTTTTTGAATTTAACTGTACCTCTTTTGGTTAGAATAGATATTACTGATCAGAGATTTGTTGTATTCATCCAAAAATATAACAACATAAAAATAGGTTTATACCAGATATTCAGGAACCTTGCTGTATGCTATTTGGAATCCTGCACCATTCCTAGCAGAATTATATCACTCCAGGAATTATTCAACCAGAAAAAAAGTAAAATCAGTTTTTGACTCCAAGTAAATCAAGCATGCATGAGGTGCTGGTCAGATTTTCAGTTCTTGTTTGCTTCAAGTTCTAATGCTCCTGAGAAAAGAAAACTGAAAGGAAAACATACAGACTAACATTACATAAAAATATTCACTATAGGTTAAATTAAAGACAAGAACATGCCTTTTTCACTATTACGGTGTTATGAGATTTGTAGGCTCATAAATGCTTCATGTTACTACCAGTTTCACAACCATGCACACATATCTTATATTTTTAAAGAAATAAGATTTCTTTTTGCAATTAACTGAATTCATAATTTCCCTGCCACTGTTACAGTGAAGGATCAGTGCCACCTACAGACAGGGATCAGAGTGGAGTCCAACTCAATGTGAAGGAAAGTAAGAAAGTATCTCAAATGTTAAATCCTGGAATATCTAGTTAAAACAATCCCTCAGTAAAGAGAAAGAGCTGACACCAAGATTCACAGAAATACTCAGATCTTTTTATCTGCTAATGCTTACTGATCACAAGCATTTCCTTAACAAGTCACTACAAAAGATGAATTCTGGATGCTGCATTTGGCTGTATCACATTTCCAAATGCAAATCTCATGCATATCTGAATAAAGCAGAATACACTGCTGTCAGCTCCTTTTCTGTGCATCTAGCTAATTTTTGTTGGTTGTTATCTGAGTCAGTTCAAAGGGGAAGAAGTCTTCCCCCTCAATTATGAGTGCCAATTAGATTCTGGTTTAATGATCCAGATACAATTAAACCCGGCCAACTTCTCACCCCAGACTAGACTGCATTAAACCAAACCTAAAACTTCAGAAGAGATTACAGGAAGGCTGGCAGAACAGAGCTCATTAATCAAGCCAGTTTAAGTGTTGGCAGTGCCATTGTTTCTCTTCCTTCTGGAGAAAGGAAGATAGCAGCAGGGACTATCTAGTCTAATCTCTTTAAACCCTAACCAGTTTTGCCTACCCTTCCTGCCCTCATACACATATAAATCCATACACACATCCATGTGAAAACAGGATAACTGTGATGGAAAGGCATTAAATGTTTACGTATAAATAATTGTGTGTGTGTGTGTGTGTGAGAGAGAGAGAGAGAGGCTAATCTAGCACCACTGATACAGCACAGAAAGCACAGAATTCTCCATTCACCCACCTCACCAAGAGACCTGTGGCCATTGTAGCACAAAGGCTTCAGCTCAGAGAGGGGTGGCTGCTGTAGGTGTGGAGAAACAAACGGCTGCAGCCTTTGAAAGCCAGCACATGACTCACTGCTGGTGACGGATAGAAGAAACACAGCATAACTAAGGCTCATGAGAGTAAGGAAATCAAGCCTTTTATTTCTTCTTCTGCTGTACACTTCCTGCATAACCTTATTGCTAGTCTCTCAGAGATGAAATTTTGCTATGTGTTAAAGGGGGTTAGTAGTACTTACTTACCTGACAGATATGAGATTAGGTTAAACCACCTAAAGCCTGGAGACTCTCATAGGGAGAGTTCATTTGCAGAAGTAGTTATTAACTATTACTGCTGTATTGGCATATTGCAGGCAAACTCAGCAGCTTTGGGGATTTTAAAAGAGGAGAGTAGGAAGTCATTGCTGACCTCTCCATTTAAATCTTACTTCAAACTTTGACCTTCTGTTTCACATAATAGGGCAAATATGGTTTTATGAGTTGCCAGGAATTTCTCCCGAATTATTTATTGCCATCATTCATTTTACCCAGAAACAGTCTGAGCACAAAAAGAATGAAGAAAAACAGGCTCAAAGATCTGTAATGTAACACAGCAGACTGTTAAAAAAGTGATGAGCTTTTGCTGCAGAAACCATGTTTTATGCACTTCCTTTTTATTTTTAATCTTCTCTTTGAATAAAAAAATAAAATCAATAATTAAGACATAGAAAAGAATTTCTTAAAATTACATTACATTTTATACTTTCTCAAAAAGCTAAAAGTTTTAAGCAACTTTATTTTGCAATCTACCTTTTTAGAGAGATGCTCAACTGATAATAGCTCCCATAATCCTAGAAAAAATTTTAAATTCCTCAAGCAACCTTTCACCTTTTGTTGATTCATGTTCCTTTATTTGTGGTAGCAAAATATATAAAATATAATTTAGCTATCTAAACCCCAATCAGCATATCAGTAGATTGCATTGTATAATTAAAATATATGTTGCATACTTTCACAATTTAGTGAATTAAAATTTCAAAGATTATTAGGTATCCTCATATACATCTTGCAAATAACAGTAAAAATAAGCTAAAGTGTCTTGTACTTTATAACTGGATCAAATTGATTTGAAATAGCAATTTCCAAAAGCTCTGCAGAACTGATGTAAATCAATTATTCCAGACGAATGAAACTCACAACCTGCTCATCTATCTTGCAGTATGGGAAAGTTCTTCACTTATTATCACCAGTATCTGCTCTTGAATTATGCACTCCAATTTTTCTACTTTTGAATGATACACTATTAGGAAAAAATTCAAAAACAAAGCCAGGTTCTTAAAAAATGTTTCAGTTATGACAGCAGACATAATCATTCCTCAGCAGGGAGAAATGGGTCACACTACAAAGAAGTCCTACATTCCGATTTTTCCTTCCAACACATTACAAGGTTTGGACCAGTTATCCCACTGTCCCAATTATTCCTCTATACAGTAGAAAATGTAGTATTTAAATCAAAGAGAATTCATTATTTATTTATGTTGACCAAATACACTAGAAAGTGTAAGGTTTGTTATTCAAGCCAATATATCACCACAGTGATACTGTGCATATAGTATTTACTAATCCTGAGCACTTTTGCATTTTTTGTACAACATATGCCATGGGAATTTGTGGGGTGGAGAGAGAAAATGGCATACTTCAGAATTGAACTAAATCTAAACTAAATAATAAGCTTTATTTAAATATTATAGGTTAGAAACATTGGTAACACCAGAACCTTATTCAAAAGTTAGTGTCACATGACTGCTAGATGTTTCTTTTGCCCATTAAAGAGATTGTTAGCCATCTATTTTTTCATCTTCTACATCTCATTTGCTTTTAATCTGACATCCTCATTCAGAATTACATCAGCAGTTAGAACCTCTTTTGATGCAAGTCTTAATTATGTTAAGATTTAGAAGCAGGAGTTTAAGTCCAGATTTTGGGTTCTTTAATGGATATGTTCATTATTTATAGATATTTCTATACCTCTCATCACAGTAGACTCTTGTGCCAGAAATTCAGTCAACACTATAACCCATTCCTACGTTCCCTCCCAGGTTCTACAAATAAATTCCTTTTGAATGTTAATCTCCTGTGAAGCTTTGTACACTCTGTCACAAAATTTTAACTAAAATAACGTTAGCCTATTTTGTTTTCCATTAGTACAAAAAGAAGACAGAAACACAGAAACTCATCCCTGAAACAAATCTTTTCTCCATGAAGTGCGGGGATTCCTGCGGGGAGCTGACTGGATGTGGCATGGCACAAGGCATAGTGCCAGCAGGGCCAGGGCAAGGGCCCCATCTGACAGCAGCCTCCGACGGCCAGGATGGGCCCTGGGCTCCACACAAGGAGCACCACAGCAGCCAGAGGCAGCCCCAAACACCTCTGCCCTGGTTCAGGAAGCGTCAGCTTAGCACTGGTTCCCTGCTCAGCTCCCAGAGTGTCAATGAGGCTAGCGAGGAAGACTGAAATCCAGCTCCCAGAAATGTTTTTCCATGTAAATATGAGCCAACACTTTATTTCAGGACAGACCCATTCAATACATAAAGGGACAGGCTGTTCAGTGCATGAATCTCTTCATCTGTAAAATAAGATGCTAATAATATTCTCTAATTAAACAGACACACAGACTCTTTAAAAAGCTGTAGTTCTCTAACATTCTTCAAAAGCAATCATCTTCACAGCTGAGGAATGAGAAAATGGAGTAGCAATTACAAGTTTTTCCCCGGTGCTCAACAGCGAATGCATACAAGTACTGGATTTCATGAATGTTAAGTTAAATCTTCACACGCATTTGACAGGAAGGACACGGGCACATTAGATCTTGCCCTAGAACAAGGAGGCGGATTAAATAACAATTGAGTTTGCTTCTAATCCTTGGATACCATGCTGGGCTGCCCTGTCACTCTGCAGCTTTTTAAATGACTCTGTAGATGAGGGCAGGTAATGGACTAGCAACTTGGTATTATCTGCATCCACGGTAAATGTAGGCAGAAAACTTGATGCAAAAAAATATTGATGCAAAAAAATATTAATACAAAAACAGCTATTGGCATTTTGAAAATATGATGGGCAGGCTCTGAATTCTTTATGAAAGAAAGAGTCCTTTCCTTTGACAAATATTTTTGTGGAGAACTTATATTTGCCAAGCGAAATTTGAATAGCTCATAAGAGCATAACATACTGTTTATCTGTTGGGTAATGAGATCGGCAACCTTCTTGATATGGACCATCTGTGCCTAGGGCATTGAGAAGTTCTTTCAAAATTCAATTATTTGATTATGAATTATTTCTTTTTGCTGAATTTGCAAAACTGCTTTCAGGGTTGAATAGTACAAGCCTAGAAAATGGTTTGTGTCCCTGGACTGATACATAATAGATGTTGATTCCTCACAAAGCAGACAACAAGCACTCTGTAGGACAGCATTATAAATACCAAAAAAGCTTGCCTTCTTTTTTTTTACTATAGCGCAGTTTTATCCATTTTATCTTTAATTCAGGAATAGAATGAAAAATCCTACACAATCCATTGAGACAAAGTCTAAGTGACCTTCGGTTTGTTTTTCTGTGACATATATCTGGCTGTTCTTAATGCCACTATATTTTCTTTAATGAGTCAAATGATTTTGTCAGAGGGAATTATAGTTCCCCGTTATTATCTTTCTGTCTCTCAACAGGCCTTGTACAAATATGAACCAGTTGTAACTTCAAAATTGTCATCTCATCTGAGCTGCATGTCATATCAATTACTATAAATACAAAGAAAAAGCACCTGTACTTGCCTTTGGGTCTAAATCTGCACTTTTCAAATGTCTCTGAGACATCAGGACTCCTGTGAGATTTCCAGCCTTAGAAGGCAATGGTTATCTAATCATTCTAAAGCCCATGCTGGAGACGAAAATTTGGAAACAAATCAGTCTAATACTGTGCTCTGAAGTGTTGTTGAAAATTAGTGCAAATGTCAAATATCCTTCACATTTTTTCCAAACTAATTAAGACACTTGCAGAAAGAAGACTTTGCAACCAACCACAGAGAACGAAAGAGCATCTCAGTGGAGTTTAATTTGCTTATAAACTCCCAGCAAACCAAGAAAGTAATAACAGACATATTTCTTATATTTTTAAAGTACAGACTAAAACTGATGAAATTTTACTACTGGAGTCACAGATATATATATTTTAGTATAGCAAATATCAGCAGGATATCCTCCTGTGTCTGTAGTCACATAACACCTGCTACTGGAATCTATGCTGTTCTAGATGATCTTGTAACAAATTAGAGAGAAGAAAAAAGGTTGCATGGATTCTAGGATAGACCAGGCAAATAATGTGAAGCAGTACCCAAGCTCCAATGAATTCCAGAAATGCAAGATAGAAACTTTTGGAAGCATGGACCATCTAGGAAAAAGAGAGAAGCAGATAGAAGAAAGCACAAATTCTTTTCCTACTATTTTTTTTAAGGCCACCACTGGATGCAGAATGCTCTGCTCTAAAAAAATCCTTCAAGCGAATAGAATTACATTTTTATTTTTTAATGCAGTGAAAGAGACAGAAATCTTAGTCCAGCTACTAATCAGCCAAATAAAATTATGAGGCCTCATTTTGTGAAACCTCTGTTAAAACTAAGAGTATGGAAAGAAAAAGATGTTTCCAACATTTCTTTCAAAAGGACCTTTTTCTGGCTATTTTGGCAATAATTAGATAAAGAAGATTTGTTTTACTTGATAATTTTTAAAAGTTGCATCACTGCAGTTGAATTACTGTCATTTGCTTTAAGGATAAACAAGAACAGAATATTAATTAGGATGAATGTTCAAAAAGAATCTTTAAAATATGAGATATTTGCTGATAATGAATTATAGTGAATTTTATTTATATTCGGCATCTCAGTAAAATACTGTATGTCAAGAACTTTAATACACTCAGTTTTTGCTATGACAAGGGAAAATGTTTGTTCTAACAGTCATGCCTACAGTTTCCACTGAAGGCAACTAATGCTCCATACAATCTCTATCTGGATGGAAAAGCTATGAATTCTAAAAGCTGAAATATGTGAAGGCTTCAAATATATCCACATGGAATTTTAAAATACTGCTAAGGTTTGTATCTATCCCATACTATTTGTGGTCACTGTTTGTCTGTGTGCTTCTCTGTTCATACATTTTTTAATTGATATTTCATTACTCTGTAGTTTTTGGGATTTAACTGCTGTCATAAAAAAACACCTTACTAATTTTTTTACATTATACCATGAACAGATATTTTTCAAAATCAGACAAAAGTAGCCAAATAAATCCACCAGGGAAACTAGTAATAGCTGTATTTACACTCCTTAAAGATTAGTGAAAGAGAGAGCCACAGTAAAATTTTAATTAATTATTACAGCACAACAGTCTTAGTGAAGATCTATTGCACTTAACTGATGACTATCCTGGTTTTGGAGGACTTCTTAGAAATGTATAACAAGACCTGATATCCTAATATCCATTCTAAAGTGTTTGTATTTTGAGATTCAGAAGGCAGATTACTTGAATTTTTAAGCTTGCATTTTCTTTAAAATACAAATTAATAAATTTTGGCATTAGGTAAAACATTCCAGAATTTTTGTGAACAATTTTTAGAGACTATGGAACAGTCCTGTGGAGACATAGGTCAAATTAAGTAATAGCATGCAAATGGAAAATCTACTCATTGCTGTTCTATATTCAGGACGTGTGTGGAAGTAATTGTGAATTATTATCAGATAGAAAGGTCTAGACACTTTTTTTAAAAAATGAGGGTTTTTAAATGGAAATGCCATCCGATATGAATAAGTTGTGACACTGTGACAATGATTTGAACACAAATCAATATAAATGAAATGACCTGGCTCTCCTGTAAACAACATAATATTCCAAAATGCTTTTAATAAATCCTAAAATTATTTGGTTTGCTGTAGAATCTGCTTGTTTACTGTTGGATTGTACAGGACTATAGCAAAAACACTGAAGACCATTGGTTCATTACTCGTGTGGAATGAACTTTCTATTGCCCTTAGTAGATCTGCCTTTAGTGGTTTTTTATTCCATCTCTGAAGTTCCCCCTCTGTCAGCTTGATGCAAATTTTAGAATACATTTAATTCAGACTACTTTCAGATAATTAAAAATCTGTTCATCACATTGATTTGGCGAACAATCAGCAGAGATACTGTTATTTATTAATTATCATAAGATGGAGATATGAAAGTTTGTGACCTAAAAGTGCTGGCAGATTACATCAGTAATGTAAAGATAAGGGGGTTTTGGGTTTTTTTAAGGCTTATATTAAGAGAAATTAAAGGTATTGGGCCCCTCAATACAAGAAAAACATTGAGGCTCTGGAGTGTGCTGGTCTCTCCTCCCTGGTAACAAGCAATAGCATGAGAGGAAATGGCCTCAAGTTTTGCCAGTGGAGGTTTAGATTGGATATTAGGAAAAAATTCTTCATGGAAAGGGTTGTCAAGCACTGGAACAGGCTGCCCAGGGAAGTAGCTGAGTCACCATCCCTGGAGGTATTTAAAACATGTGTAGATGTGGCACTTAAGGACATGATTCAGTGGCGGACTTGGCAGCAGGTTAATGGTTGGGCTCAATGGTCTTTTCCAGCCTAAATGATTCTGTGATTCTTTGTTTTATGGATATATGCCTGTTTAATTAGACATAAATTGCTAAATGTTCTGTTGGTCCAAGGAATTCCTACAACATTTATTTCAATCCACAGGACCAAACAGTCAGTCACTATATGAAGAGCTAAATGCCAAATTCAATCAGATTTGATACAGAAAAGCAATTAGATGCTAAAAAGTTCTTGGACAGTAAGACCTGGTTCACAGAGTACTAGAAAGTTTCTATTTCCTTTCTGTTGTAATAAGAGTGAGCAGAGCTTCAGCAAGGAGTATTTTCTCAAACAGAGCTTCACTTTTCTATCAGTAGAAATCAGTATAATTAGCATAATGGGGGGTAGTTCATGAACAAAATACCCAATTCATACACACTGAGGTTTCTGGTATCTATTCTTTTAGGCTCATTTTAATGGACTAAAAAGGGAAGGGGGGGCAGACAGAATGCAAAGTTGTCTATGTTATTAAAATATTTGAGATTACACAGAATAAGTTGCAGGTTTTGACTAATAGGTCAGGTGTTACCCAATGCGCTGTGTGCTTAGTAGTTGAAGCTTTGTAATTACATCTAAATAGAATACCTTATACATCATAAAATGTTAATGGTGTTAGGATAACCAACAGTACAACCACTGAATTAAATCAACACTCTGTTTCCCAGGCTTTAGCAACCACATTGATGCAATACCCAGAGATAATTGCTAGAAATCCAGAAATTGGAACCCACGTTCATAGAAAGACAGACTTACAACAAAAATAAGTTCTTATTTAATTCCCACTTTTCCTGACAAAACAAAAAACATTCTGGCACTCTGAATTTCCCTAAGTGCTCAGGAGTCCTTACAATACTAAGACAGTTTGTCCATTGTTTATTCCCAGCACCCCTATATGCTGTGCATTTTAAATATGAATAGTTATGTCAGAGATACATTTCTCTTTAGGTGTCTTGGCTATCTCCCATCTGTTCCTAGTCTTATAAGCTGTATGATTTTTTTCTTAATTTACTGGTCACTTGTTCCAGGAAATCATTATGTTCTCCAGGATTATTTATTCTTCTCATGAAGTGGTGTATGTTACTGGCATCTTTCCTAGAATTTATTTCACTTTTAGCAATATCTCCCTATGGCATTGATACATATTTTTTCTTTCATTTTTAGAAGCTCTATTTTCTACTTTAGTGATTTCCTGTTTCCTTCTGATTCAAGAGTATGTATATTTTTACTATCTTGTTCAATT
>WEZZ01027207.1:26690-38644 GCA_013400585.1 Chloropsis cyanopogon
AACAAATAAACAGAAAAGTCTGAACAGGGCTCAGGGCCCATATTCCTTTTTCATTGCAAGCAACTCAAACATATATTCTGTGGGGTTTTCTATTGTTATGAATTAAGTGGGTTTTTTTCAGTCAATCCTCCCAACCTTAAGTAGCCTATTTGGTAAGAGAAAGTCTTAGATATCCTTGAACTTCTCTATGTGTTCAAATTGAATTAGATTAGTCAGCAAGTCTTTTTATCAGTTATGAAAATATCTAGCACACAAGGAAAGAAATGGCTGAAAGTGCAAATAAACTACAGTCCCCTAATCTCTGGAGATAGCACATTTCCAGGAAAAAGCATCAATGTTATTTGTTCCACATACACACAACAAAAAAGTAAAAGCATAAATGAAAAGTTCTAAGCCAGATCAGTTAAAAGCCATTTACAGAAATGGGCTAGAGACAGGAATTGTTCCGAAACTGAGAAGTCATTCAAATTGCCAAGTGAGTCATTTGTATATGTAGATTGCTTGCCTAATGTATAATCTTGAAATATGCACTTGTAACTCTGGCTTCAGTGAAAAACTTGAAGTTGATTTTAAAAATACATGGAGAGATGAATTCTAACCAGTATTCATAAACCCAATGTGCTATTAAAGGAAAAAAATAAAAGTACAGGCAGAAGTCAGACATTTCTTTCAAAAGTATTTATAACTGGATTTTAGTTAATGTGGAACAGCAGCACTTCTTAGGAGCATATAGGGAAAAATTTATGAAAGAGACAACTAGTTCTGCCATGTTTAATTTTTAAAGACCTGGAAAATTGGGTACCCAGCAGAAGTATTCAAAGCATTCAACAAGCTGAATTTCAAACCTCCATTGGGAAGTGAAAATTCAAAAAAAAATTATCTCATCACCCAGATGTAATAAAGAAATTAAATCTCTTTAAGATTTTCATGATTGAACTTTCTCCTAGGATTACTCTCCTAAACCAGAACATCCTTTTCCAGGAAGAAAAACATAGTTCTAGAAACATGTTTTTAATACCTAAATAAGATTCCAATTACAACAGCATGCATTTATAGGTAATAAGCCTGATAGCCTATTCCACTTGGTTTGTAATTAGATCTAAACCTGTAGCTCATATGTTGTGACAATTAAACTGCACAAATAATCTTTGCCTTTTACTCCTCTTTCCTAATCCTTCTTTTGTCTTTGTCTCATTATCCACTTAGAAGTTTACTGCTAATCCAAAATGAAATGGGAGACATGGAGAGACACGGTCTTTATGAATGGCAATATTTTGTGTGGCACTACAGACACAATACTCAGGCTGCTGTATTCTGCCTCTACTTCTCTACATCATGTTGAGCAACTGCACAGTATTTTGACACTCTCGTTGGCACAATGGTCAAGTTTAGATGTTAGTAAGAAATTGTTTATTGTGAGAGTGGCCAGAGACAGGAACAAGTTGCCCAGAAGTCCCATCCCTGGAAGTGTTTAAGGCCAGGTTGGATGGAGGTCAAAGCAACCAGGTCTGGTGCCCATGACAACTGGCAGGAACAAGACGATCTTTAAGGTCCCTTCCAACACAAACCATTCTATGATTTTATGACCCACAGCTTCTGAGAAGTGCTAAGATGCCTCAAAACTAACCTTTAGAATTTGGGCAGCTTTCTACAATAAAAAGTGCTAGACAGTAGCACAGTTTTCAGGGTGAAAACCTGTATAGGTACTGTGGTTTTTTAGTGGGACTAATGTTAACTGTTTACATTACACGTCCGTACCAGGTCTGAAATAAATAGCATGATGATCCTAATTTGATAACGAGTAGTTAATATAATAATGAAATAACAATAATGCTTATTTTTCAGATCCTATGAGAATATATTCAATACCATGTGGAGATTTTTTGTTGGAAACTATGTGGGAAAGTTTTATTTAGATTTCATTTTTATTATGGCCTCTTGTCTAATTTTGAACATATTTTTCATTCAAAATAGATAGAAGTATATCATGAGGGTATCAGGGTACTGAAGCCTGGCTTGTTTAAAAATATATGCTACTGAATGACATATCTCTGTACTTCATTAATGTGAACAAGGGACCAGCTTAAGGACAGCCAAAGGGCTATCCATACCCTTTGAAATTTTGCAGGAACTGGTGCTTACCCCAAAATTGAATTTTGTTTGCACTGTGCACTCACTGACCAACAATAGTTATTTTTTGCTTTACTTCAATCTAAAATTATTGGTGTGAAGTTTTTTTCCAAGCATGAATTAACATGTATAGGAGAATAAAATGGAAACTGTTCCCCCTGGAGCAGTTCTTCAATTTCACTGGGTCACTGTTGCTTCAACAGTTGTATGAAAGAACACTGTGCTTCTGATTTATGAGCTTTACGCGTTCTACAGACCAAAGCCTGAACAAAATCCTCCCTCGTGTCATTTCCTAGGAAATAGTTACACAGCCACAGCTTTGGCAACATTCCGATAAGTACTGCTACCAGAACAGGGGTAAGCATCAGTGGGAGCCATTGTCTTACCGGTTAAATTATCATGGGAGAAAAACATTTCCAAAGTAAATTTTAACCCCGCACTTTACAATAAACACTTAGGCTTTGTTTTTGTTACTAGTAATTTCCAAACAATTTCCTTTAGAGAAGTGTTACAAATGGTTTGTGCTACTTATTTTAAAGATTAAAGACTTAAAATATATTTTTGACATCTAGCACTGAATGAGGCAGTGTGAGTTATACATAGCAAAACCAAAATATATTCTATCAAATGCAAGTATCTTTCTGCACTTAAAACTGGTTAACTTCTCTTGTGCACTGTCAAATGACTGTTGCCATCCACTCTGAATCAGACAGGATGTTTTATAAATTTTTGTCATCTTGGTCTCTACAGAGCATGATTCCCATTTGAAGATGTGTTCATACACACGCATACAGCTGTTCCCAGCACCCTATGCTCAAAGGCATAAAATGCATAATGCAATACTTGAGGCAGACCAAAATCAAGGATGAGCAAATAACCCATAAATAAATTGTTTCTCAGAAAACCACTTCATGTTCCTTCCTTGTAAACACATTTCATTCCAATCTATGTCAGTCTTTAATTCTTTAAGTGTTTCTTAAGTTCAGACATACATACTAAAAAGTCAATGTCGAAAAGTGTGAGAAATAGAATAAATTTTAAAGTTAGAATGAATCACAGTGGTCAAATTAAGGAGCATATGAAAGAAGTACATGATAATTAAAATAGGCATCCAAAAATTATTGTAGACAGAGGAAAAGCTGTTTATAGCCTCATCCAAAATGTAAAAACCTCCACATACACTGTTATCTTGAACTGGATCTCTAGTGAGATTTAATCCCATCTTTCCCTTACTGTCTAGCTACTGTGAACTGTAGACATTTGGGAACCAAAAGAGAACCAGGGAACATTTTTTTCTTTCTGTTAGTGTAGGGCATTTTTATAGAAAAGACTTAAAATTTCATTAAGATGGACCAGAAATATACGTATGAGCCAATTTGTCCAATTTAAATTTGGACAAATACCTGAGTTCTGATCCTGTATCAAGGACTAGTTATGTGCTGTATGCATATCTAGCAACTATAGAATATAAAATATATAAAAAGCCTCTGAAATAGGAATTTAAGCATAATTTTTTTTAATTCCATGTGACTGAGTGTATTGACTGGGATATTGTCTAGTGCTTTCTTTCTCACTCCTAGTAAATATTGAAACCTAATGCAAATTGGCATGGGATCAACACAGCTGAGGGTTGACAGCAGCCACTTGATTGGGATTTCCTTTGGGACAGTAAGGCCTCCTACAGCCAAGACTGAGTGCTGCAGCTAGGAAGAGTCTGCTGTCACTTACATAAAAGGTCTAACTCCTACACCATTTTCAGAGGAAAATACTTTGACAGCAATTTCAGAGAAATTCCCTGATTTCCAGGTCTGTTTTAAGTATACCCACTTTCCCTGTAGAAGTCCTGCAAAAAACTAGATGTTGTAGGTCCTCAGAAAGAGTTGCATATTTGATGCTAAATGGGAGTGGGGGGAGAGACCTCAAAATCTTTCGGACAGTTTTGAGTCTTCACCCTGAGTTAACTACTTACCTCATTAAAGAAAGAAAAAAGTGGCTTGTACTAATCACTCAGCAGTGTCACGTTACTAGCAAATGGCTCTCCCTGAGGCTTTTCTACCTTCTGTGAAAGACTGAATATCAAGACCATCAGAAAGTAAGAAAATCACTGCTAGTGTGGTCAGGGAACTGCCAGGTTCCTTTTCCTACTCCAAATAACTCAGTATATAAAAGCTGGGCATATGCCTCCTATGTGGTAGCAGTACTTTCTATTCTTCATTTTTAACTGCTTAATTTATCTTCCAGATTACATAGAAAGGAAATAACTTGACAAGATTTTAATTATGCTTTACTTCTTATACTTTATGAAGTAAGTTACTGATGGGTACCCAGCAGGAGCTGCCAATGTGATTCACAGAAATCTTCAACACCCAGATCTGGGGTGCTGACTAAGCTCCAGATTTAGCTACTGGAATTTTTTTCAGGATATCAGAGAATAATTCAAATAACAGCATACCGACCCAGTGTCTCACCTCACTAGCACCCCCAAAAAACCCAAAATACAGAAAAAAAATCCAACACATCACAAATACCAAGGGATAAAAAACCCCAAGAAACAAAAAACAGACACAGTAAAAGTTGTGTTTCCCCTATGACACTTGCACTTGAGAATCTAGACCTCAGCAGACTCTGACATATATCCAAGTTGTAACTTGCCTTCATACTCATAGAGTCCCATTATTACCTTTCAAAGGGCTTTTCTAAGCCAATCCAAGATAGGTTGTTCAGTAAGGAAGATCAGCTGGCATCTGAAATAATCTTGCTACAGCCATTGTAATCAAACAAGGCTCTATCTTGCAAAGTAGGGGTGGAAGAAGTTGGAAAGACTGGGACTCAGTAAGGTTAATCCTTCTACTAAGCACTTCTGTTCCAGGGCTGTATAGGATGCTCCATAGTATGACTCCTGAAATAGCAGAATTACTTCCTCTATGGGGCTTGCAAGGTGGGGTTGGAGTAGGGGTGTAGTTTGGTCTTAGGAAATTGATTTTGGTTTTCTTTTCCATCATATTAAATGGAAAGACTATTTATTCTAAAGGAGATCAATTTTACTAAAAAAAATTAGAATTTGTTAGACAAATCACCCAAGAAACACATAACCAAAGGCCCAAAACAAAATAATTTAAACCATGGCTATATGAGTAACAAACTAGAAAGAGGCCATTTCTATCAGCACCTATCAGATACTTCACAAATCCTTTACTTCAGTGCAGTCAAAATACAACAGGAAAGTGCTTTAGAGGCCTAATCCTCTCCCTGGGTTTTCAGTGACGCATCAAAGTCAGAAACCACTTTGGAAGGCTGGCCAAGCCACAGAATTTGTATCCAGCCTGCCTGTAAATAGATGAGTATTATTTTCATAATAAACATTAGGGAAACTGAAATACTGGCATTAATACTTCCTGAAAGACAATGAAAATTGCAGTTCACTGTCCTCTGGCAGGGAATAGTTTCACAGCTTTGAGGAATTTATCATATAATTGAGTAACATGTCTCCAAAGAGGAAAGCTGGCTACGATAGCAGGATGGAAGTTAGCATTAGAAACACCAGAAAAAGATAAATACAAGTAAGCCACAGCAACACACAGAGAAAGATCCAGTAAAGGTTTGCACAGTATCAGTTTCTCTCCCGAGTCAACAGAAAAGTAAGCACATATAACATCTAAGTAGAATCTTGAAAGAAATTATATTGAGCAATTCAATCTCTTTCTTGCAGCCCAACCCTAACATAGTTTCAGTCACTAACCACGACTGAGTAAAAAGAAACTTCTTCCTTCAGAACCAGACTTACTGTTATAGGATTCTGTGGTTTCTGAGCAAAACCATTTTAACTCTCTATAGAATACTAGGCTGTATGATATTAGTGTCTCTTCATTTTGAAGCAACTCTCTCCACTAACTCCAACTTGTCACATATTTGTGGGATCACAGAATCCTTCCAGATTGGATTCCTCCATGATTTAGATACAGCAGAAGATGAGTACAAACAAAGCATTTAAAGCATTGCTACTGCTGAAGGTGCTCAGTCTACTGATTCAGACAAAAGCTATTCCAGAGTGACACAGCCTGTATGGACACCAGTGTAGAGGTTTTTGGGGGGTCGAACCCTGGCTGGCTGAAAGGGGAACGCCACTACAGAAGGGCCTGCCACTCCCTTGCCTGGATAGGAAGGGAAGGAGGGGCACCATGGGTTCTTTTCTCCTCAGGCTGCAAGCTATGAACAGGAGAAAGAGTGGACTCTCTGACGAGATATGCAAGAGAAGTTTATTCCCTAGAGCCCGTCTCAGGAGAGAGCGGGGAGTGCAAGTTACGGCGTGTTTTCATTCCTCAGGGAGGGGTCAAAACTGACCAATGAACATAACATAAATTTGATACATTAACAGAATGACAGAACTAGCAACTAATGAAGATAAAACAAAGGAGGAATTTAGGAAACAAAACCAATGATTTTACAGAATTAACAGAACTTACTAGAAAGAAAGGGGCAGGGTAACATAATTGACAAGAGAAGGATGGCCCTGACAATCCTCCTAGGGGTGTGGGAAAGGGGATTGACAGGAAGGCTGGGAAAGTTCATAAACACAACGGGGGGAACAGGACAGACCATCTAAAACATTAACTGAACAATCATAAAACCTATAAAAACGAATCCCAACATCTCCCCCTCTTTTATTATTTTAAAATGAGGCGGATGTGGTGTGCGGGAAAACTTCTTCGTCCGGGTACAGACCCCTGAACCAGGCTTGTTGAATCGGGGTGATCTCCCAGGTTCCCCCCATTGACAACTATTCCCTCTACAGAGCTGCTTCTACTTTCTAATGTAGCTTTTATAATCAAATGGACCACAGATGGTAAAAACATTGCCTTGACGTATGTGTATGACAATTTTCTTTTCTCAAAGCCATTTTTCCCATGGATCAAAGCCTTTGTTAACTTCCCAAGGAAGAAGTAATCCAAGTAGTGCAAATACAGGTCAGAACCCTGCAGTCTGACATGTATCTGTCATTCACTCAGTTGCAATATTGTGAAGCTGTCACATATTCTGGAGATGGTGTCTGAAAATCTCTGCAGATCTGCTAACAATTTCTGCAGATATCTCAAGTTATCATAGCAGAGCCTGCTGCCTGTCAATGGGAGACAGTCTTGTGCAGTTCTGGCTTCTTTTGTACCTCAAAAGGTAAATCATAAAGCAAAAGTTAAGGAGACAAACTGTTATGGAACAACCCAGCATTCAGCCAGTTCCAGGCCACTCAGAAGTGCATTATTATATGCAAAGCAAGCTATGTTTGAGATCAGTGGCATAAACTGAGCTGCAAAAATGCAGTTTCACTCTCTGTTAACGTGAATTGGGGAGTGAGCTGGAGTTCACTCCAGGGTGTAGGCATATAGAGACCACCTTGCATGAGGGGGATATCCTATAGTGAGGTAATTTTGCAGTTTAATGTCCCCTATAATGTGACATAAACCATATGCAACTTGGTCAAGAACTTAGCTTGGCAACATTAAGACAGCACAGCAAATGAGATAAGGAACATTAAAATGCAGCCCACATCCTTGCCCCACACTTATCAGTCTTCACATTAGCTTCTTCACTTCATTGTGAAAAATCGAGTTTGTAAATCTCTATCTTGATAGCATCTAACTTTCAGGTCTATTATTCCTACCATGGCAATCAGGGACATTGTTGAAACTTCAAATGTTTTCTTGGCTCCATTTTGCTACATGAAAACCTGAGGATTAATTAAAAATAATTAAAAAGGACAGTACTGATTGGAAACTGCCAATCACAGAAAACAGCTAGGGTTTTTGTAGGCAAAAAAAAAATTCTCTTCTGATATTTACATGATTGTAGATAATTCAGGATCATTTTTAATTAGCTGAATTGAGGATGTCATTTGAGTTTTTAGAAAGCCCAGTGTCATTACTTTGAATTCTATGGGAGAGCTGTTTTACATCACTGAATCTCTACTAAAGGTCAACTGGCAACACCAAAGTGTTCATGAAGGAGAAATCATTACATGCAGCATTATTGACCAGTACGTAATTGCCCCATTAAAATTTATGAAGTTACCAATGATTGCTTTTCTCCAATAAAAATATTTTACTACATGAGCGTGCATTTGATATCATATCATGCTTAAAGGAAATTTACAACCTTCTTGTTCTGGTTCTTCTTTTTTGGCTTTTGTTTGGTTGGGATTTTTTTTTTTAGTGAGACAAGTGTGGTACTTCAGATTATCTAGTATTTCCACCTTTCAACATAATTTGCAAATAGCTTATAAGAATCAAAGTATGACTATTCATTTTAATATTTATTTAAGAATCTCTTCTTGCTACCAACCATGAAAGAAGCTAACTAAGAAAATCAAGATAGGTCACCTTCTGACACATTATGGCCTCCATCATCTGAATACAGTCTCCCAGTCTTTCCATTTCAGGTGCCAGAAATTAACTATATTTTCTTCAATTATTGGACCTCTGGACTATGATTTCATCAATTATAAACTCTTTCCTCTTTATGTCATTTTTAAGGAAACATCTGGGTGGGATTATTGAGCCTCACTTGCTATTCCTCTTGGTCCTTGAGCAAAATCATAACTTTTGGAAAGACAAAACACGCTCAAATTCTCTCTATCTCTTTAACTGCTTAAATAAGCAACTGGGGCATAACATGTTTTGTTGGTCCAGTAACACAGATTGAGGCCCTAATGGGAATATACAGTCTATAAAGGGTAGGCATGTGTCCCATCAAAGTCTGATTTTCATGCAAAGGTGTGAGACTGGCACCGTGGTGGGCCTCTACCTGATAAGAAATTGGGACATGAGCAAGATATGCAACCTAGAAGAGCTCAAAAGTTCTCCAAAAGTGGATGCAGTGCTCTGTGGATCTTCACCTATTCTTCTTGAAAGCATCTTATGCAATTTTTCTTTTTCTTTTCAAATACTGCAATATTTTCCTGAAACTTCTTAGTGAATTTCAAATTTAAGAAGGAGAAATTAAAAGTATTTCATTCAAGTCATGGATAAAGAAGAACTGTTACAATGAAGGCGTGGATGAAGAACTGTTACAACTATGCCAGTTTTATCTATATCAGCTGAAGCAGTACCTGAACACTTTTCAGGAATAGCCAATCTTTTTATTCATAGATCTGTTACTGATTTAGGGAGCAACAGTGTTAGCAATGACTTTTCGCCAGCATGCTCTTAAAGAATATTATCTGTATCTCCAGTCTACTTTTTTTCTATCAACTAGAAATCTGGTACATTGTGGGGTACTATTTATTTCAGTCATTTTACTCATTCAGCACTCAACTGATGAAAGGTTCGACATGGGCAAGAAAGGAAGAGGAGCAGAGGAGTTCCCAAGCAGACATTGCTATTAACAGGAAATTATCTATGTTCCCCCTGACACAGACACTTTTCCAAACTCAGTAGAATCCACTCCTCTCTCCCACAGATAGCAAAAGAGAATGAAGTACTTATTTTCCAGAAACTTTCTGTCTTCTCTAGTCAGGTAGAATTTGCATGTAGCATTGGATTTCAAAAGGATATAAAGCAGAAGCAGCAAAAAGATCTAACATCCAAAGAATACTTTTTCCTGCGCTTGTTCTATTTTTAATCAATCAGAATCATTTTATCATGCAACTTTCAGAACTAAAAATATGTTTACTCCTATTCTCCCAGTTAAATATGTTAAAAGACATCACAAACCCAGCCAGTCAAGTAAGAAAACACTACTAGAACACAGAGTAAAAAGCTTTTGTGTTACATGAGTACTTTTTGTATCAATATTCATTTACTGTCAACTTGGAAATTCAGGCTGATTTCAAACGACACTCTAAAATATACAAGCAGCATCAATCAGTCAAGCTTTATTGTATCTGCTTTTGTTGTGGCAGAATTATGTATCTTATTACAATATACAATAGGAAAACACAGTGGAAGCATACAACACAAATACAAACCATAATGCCTAGTAAAATACAGCAAAAGATACATCAATTCATAGTGTAAGGTAATGTTAGCACAGCAAATGCTCTATAACAGCACTGCTGAGAATACTCTAGCTTCATGTTCCTATCCTCTCTCTAGAGCCATATCACACTGTTACCTGTCAGGAATTCATTTTTATTTAACCTTTCAAGTTCTCTCAACCAGGCTAATGCTAAAAAGGAGTCTTTTCTCTCCTTTCAGCAAATATCTAAGTAAAATATTTATTGTCTTGCTCTCTGTTTTAATATTAGAACTGGGTTCAATTCTCCTTTGCTATAGAAAAGAAAATACTCATCTGTACTCCCCCTGCTTTTACAGAGATGCTTCCTTTAACTGGCAGTCTTTGCTTTTATGTCACAGATGAATGATAACAAAGAGGAGGGGGTGGATGAAGAGCAGTTTTTTTAACTGTAAGCAGCCACGACCGTATAATTTTTTATTTTACTTTGGTTTGTCTCCTTGATGATCTTTCCTCAGTTCTAAAGTCAAAGTAGACTCCTGTACCTGACTTCTTTTCCTTTGAATACAAGCATAGCAGATCCAATCCTCAAGTTTTCTTGTGTGAAGAACCCCAAAATTCCTCCTGACCTGCCTGTGCCTGAATCTTCCTTAGCAGAGAGACCTTGGTACACAGAGTTAGCAGAAAAACTCCTACTCCATCTGAGTTTTCCCTCAGAGAGTAGAACTAAGCCCAGGTAAGCTTTTCCAAAGAAGCCAAATCTTTGTTTAGTCATAGTCCAAAACGGTATACCAGTTCTGCAAACAAAGCACTTAAGCATTAAAATTCATACAGATAGACCTAGGTCTATCACTAGACCTGACATGTCTAGTGGCTCTTACCGATTAACTGATATTTTACACAAGCTCCAAACCCACATCAAAGATTGTTAACTGTCAAGATCCCTTGTTTTGCTCAAAACTAAAGTAAACATCATGGTTAGAATACCTTCCTCCTGCAACAAATCAACAAATCTGAGATGAGCCATCTCCCCTCTTCTGCCTAATTGATTTGCGTTCTAACTGCCCTGTCTAGATGTGGAAACACATTACATGTACATAGATACACTTCCAACATGAGTTCATTTTCTATCATCTGCTATAGTGATTGCAGCATTAGTTGTTCAAGCAGTTGATTCATATTACAGTTCCTACTGATGTTAGTAAATTGGTGATGTTGGACCAGTCCCTGTATTTTATCAAAAATCTCAAAAGGAAAAAGTATCACAAGACAATATTTCTTCTTAAATTCTGTGATTGCCAGAACCTGGAACACTCTGTATGTAGCTGAAGTACTGAACAGCATCTTGTTTGTATTGCCTATGAAATGTAATAAAATATTGATTTTTATTTTTTTTTACATTCTAGAATACTTTAAAATTATTTTTAAGGTATTATTTATCATTTTTTTTTTCATTCTTTTCTTCTCCATCTTGTAATAACTAGAAGGCATAACATACACAAGAGTTTAGAAAATAATTATAAACATCCTGAAATTTTCCAACTAGATTTTAAATCACTGTATTCTTAGAGAAAGAATGGCTTAGTGCAGCCCCCATATTAACTTCAGTATTATGGAGGATTTGGAACTAAGGATCTGAATTTTGCAAACAGAGAAAATTCTATTAGGTTTTGAATTAGGAGTCAAACCTACCTTCAGGATTTTTTCTTCAAAGTTGTACAGCCTTTCTTTCAGTGATGCTAGACTATTTATTGAGGTCTAGGCAGACATGCACACCTGCTGCCTACACATCACGCAAACAAGCTCAGAAGCCACACTGCTGCACCCTGAGCTGCTTCCTCCTGCCTGCCCACAACAGAACAGACAGGCACAATGACAGC
>WEZZ01027207.1:43137-53515 GCA_013400585.1 Chloropsis cyanopogon
CTGTTTTCTTTATAAACAGAATTGTTCCTCTTTGTTTACCCCTCCCTGACATTTCCATAGCAACACACAACCCATATAAGTATCTGTAAATATTTCTTTCCAAAAGCACATAGGAAAGAAAACCCCTATTTCTATAAAAACATTAAGGTTTTAGATATAGAAATTCTTATTTTTGACACTGCATTTCTCTATGTTCAAAAAAGTACCCTTTGAAAATAACTCAGCTAGAAATCCAACTGAGCTGTGCTCTCTTCCTACTACAACGATCAGACCTGTGCTCTTTATGAGCACACATGCTCAGCAAGTCCATTCTCAGCAAACTGCTAATATATGATTTTAAGACTACTGACTGTTTTGTGGTGCAAGTGTACTTTATGTTAGGTATGGGTAAATGTCATAGTACAAGTCCCATAAGCAGCAGTCCAAAGCAGAAGTAATGTCATTAAAATCAGTTGAGTGCTGTTGGTACAGTGCAAGTATGAGAAACCTGAATCAGTCCACTCTGCTGTTCACTGATTACAGTGATGATTGATTAAACACTTTGATTTGAACCCACATTTTATTGATATATTACATTGATGTGGCCAGCCTGAATCTCAATTCCATTTTTACCAAAACTACAAAAACTTTCCTACTTTTAATCCCCTGCTCTTATACTCCCTCCTTAATACAGTTAACAGAAAAGTATCTAAGCATTGTTTATGCTACAAAATTTCAATTTTATCCTAGCTTTGAGGTTTTGTGTACTTGTTACACAGGGATGCACTATATCCACAAGGTAACATAGGCCATAATATTCCATGCACTGTCATAGGAGATAACTGGGGCCTTAATATTTCTCTTCATGGGGCCCAGTGGTTACAACAGCTTGTCAGAAGGGTGAGGTGAGGCTATCACAATGCTACATGTTGCTATATATATGCCCCAGAAGTCCCTAGGAATTACTCCAGTTTTCCACTGCCTGTGCATGTAATTGGGAGCATTTCCACCACTTAAAAGTGAGAGCATTTTTAGTTGTTTTATCTTTCTTCTTTGTATGTTAGTTTGATCAGACATGGAACATGTAAAACTTCAGATCAAAGACTCCAGTTCCAGATAGGATAAAGGTGGATTTTATTGTCCCAGAAAGGCCACCTAATAAAGCAAGGCCCAAATAAGTTTGATGAACCATAATTTGTAGGTTGGGCCTCATGACCTGACACAATAAATTTATTGCTTGGTACATAATTGCAGCTAGAAAATAGTTTCTAAAAGTTGACAGACACTAGACGGATTTTATATCTACTTTTACTTACTTTGACAGCTTAGAAATGTGATGTGAGGAAGCTGCCAAGGCTTTGTAGTACAATTAAGTGACAAGAAAACTTTAAAGGGATTTAGAGCTGGCTGTAAGTTGAAAATCAGGCTTGTGTCTGGATTTATATTTTATTTCAATGGAATGTTCTCCTGTTTTCCTGCCTTTAAGCTTTGGCTCCTCCAGCAACAGAGGCAGAAAATGAGTTACAAAATTGAGGGTCCTGAAGAAAAGCACACTCACAAGAAAATGTGGTTTTTACAAGGTTCTGGAAATCTCCTTGTTTTCCTTTGTTCTGTGTGATCTTTCCATATTTCTTACTTTCTGCCATCTATTCCCTTTCCTCCACTCCCTTCTATAGCACATTTCTGATAACTTCAGGATTTTTTAGTTCCCAGGTTTTGTTTGCTTCTTTTTCTTTTTACTTCTTCCTCATTCATTTCTATACGATTTCAGTCACTGCTTTCTATTACTCTGCTTCCCCACTATTTTTCATTTTCTCAACCAACATGTATTCTTTTCCTAGTTCCTTACCTTAGCACACTATGATCTCTGCAAGATTTCAGCTATGTGCTAGGATGTTGCTTTTTTCCCCACTGCTTTCTATTTTCTCAACTGACACGTATTTTTTTTTTTTCTAGTCCTTTAAGTTAGCCCACCCTGAGTTCTATATAACATTCCAGGGCTGTTTTAGATCACACTAAGTTATTTTTTGATGGTTTACCTATATGCATACAACAGTGCAATCTCTTACATAGATGCTATCTGTCTTTAACCTACTTAGCACAGATATCAATTACAATGCATTAGCCCAAACAACAGATGAGTGGTCCATGTATCAAGAGGTTTTGGCAGTCCCCTAAAGCCCATATTTTTGTTGTAAATGATACACAAGCTAGCTATATCAGTTTGAATACAGCCCATAAGTTAGACCAGCTATTACCATACTCATGACTGCAGAATCCCAAGTTTTGATTCAAAACATGCCTTAAGGTGCTCTTACCATGTTGGTCTTTTCTTTAGGCCCATTTAGCCTCGTTTTTCACGAGCAATGTGGGGTATCAATGACAGCATCTGGAATTAAGCATGTTCTTAGGAGATCTTTAGTGCAAGTTGTAGTCTTTTCATTGAGGACTACTTCCGCAGTTCCTGTCTCCAGTCTTCCCATTTTTCGCTTCTTTAAACTGGATGAGTACATGTTATTAAGTACGTTAAAAGAATCCATATTATTAGAGAATTTAACATGTTTTAAAATTGAAAACCAGAAATGGTTTCATTGAAGTGACATTAACATCTCCACAAAGATTTGCATGAAAATATGGGACATTAAAGTCAGGCTATTGAGCTGCAGGTGTGTAATTGTTACACTGAAGACAATGGCAAAACTCTTCATTAACAACCAGTGGAGCCCAAATTCTTCCTAAGGAAACCTGAGGTGCCATTCTAGGACTAGTTGGAAGTTTCACATGATGAAGACAAAAGAAAACATAGGGCTTTTCAGGAACCATTAAAGTCCTGTAATTTGAAAATTCAAACACCTGCTCTCCTCAACTGCAAAATATTAAGTGCGCATGTACCTACTTACAGAAATGCTCCTGAAGCAGATCCCAAATGTTCTTGTATGATAGGGTGATTGAGTTTTTTACAGACAGATTTATTCCACACTTACTCCTAGATCCTCTCCTTCAATGTAGCATATCTTCAAAAGATTTGGCTTTGACTCATTGGAATTGCTCATGGGAAGCCATTCCCCATTTAAATGGAATGAGCAATAGACAGATAGGTAAACAGGAAAAACCGAACTTATTTCACTGGTAAAATTAAAGTATTTTGTAAATGGTTTTTTAAAAATGGAAAAAGCAGCCCCTCTGCTAAAGAAAGGGACTATATGACACATTATACCAAAAGGTTGTCAGAATGATGCAAAATACATCAAGCATTCTGAATGTCACTAATAAGCAAAGCAATGTAAAGTTCACATGGGATACAGCAGAGAGACTGGCGCACTGCCTGTTGAACTTCTGGCTAGAGCACTGTGGAACAGCTTCAAAGAAACTTTCATGCTCTGCACATAACATGAATCTGTCCCTTTAGCTTATTAACCTGCTTTGAGAGCTAAGCTTTGTCAGAGTTACAACTATAATTGGGTCAGGGAACTCCAGTCCAGCCTGCCCGTCCCCAGATACGATTACAAGATTGTTCCTAACTTGTTTAGGGAACCAGGGTTAACTGCATTCCCCTAAGGTGTCCTGGATACGGGCACGTGGCTCAGTCCTGTGTGCTGTGTGGCTCTTAAGCTGTAAGTAATTGCATCTTGGAGCTGGGAATCTAGAATCCTTTGCAGCTGCAGTGCAGGACTGACCAAAAGCAACCTAAAGGAGCTATATTCAAGAGGAAGGGTATTTCTTTTCCTTCCCATGAGAGTTCCAAGGAGCTCAAACTTTTTATCTACTTTGTGTTTATGTAAGCCTGCTTTGAACTGCTCTTTCTTACCTTAAATATTACTACAAAAATTGCTTGTTTTCTACTTCCCCTATATAGTAAACTAATCAGAGACTGGAGGAACTTCATCTTTATTTATTAGGCTCTTCTGCTTTAAAGAGATTGTGAGTTCCATCACACATCTGGTAGATGAAAGCCTACCACAGAGACCAGGAGCTTGAACAGCCTGATGCTGTTCCCTCCAGCACATCTGTCAGATAGCAGCTCAGGACTGAAGTGACCAATGTAAGGCCACTAGCAGCCTCTGCCAAAAAAGCTCCTGCCAAACTCAGGATGCAAAGATGTTTATAGGCTACTTGAAGTGTTTCCTGATGCTGTAATTAAGACTTTGCAGTGGGAATGTGAGGGCAATCATTGTCTTGTGCAAAAGCATCACACCCCCCTGAAAGAAGAAGCTCATTCGATTTGTATGCTTTAAGGTAATGACCGTGAGAGACTGAAAGACTTAAACATAGAACATTAGGGTACAGAAATGTCTCATTATGAATGTTAGGTATGCCATTAAATGTAGATCACACCCTTTTGAACCAACAGCATAAAGACTCAGGTGTCAAAGGTAAATTATTTACTCTCTAAATCCTTTTTCTTCATTTTATAGTAAGTTGGTGGTACATTTCCTCCAATGGAAAAAAAGTTTTGCTAAGAAAGGAACTGCTTTTGTTTGCTCGCTGATTTGTTATAAATCCTAAGAAACTGACAGTTACTGAAGAAAACCAAAAAACAAATCAAAGAACATTTCTCACAATGTAAATGCCTTATGTCACACATAATTAAAGATTCAGGTGTATTTTAAGAAAACAGTAGTCAGATTCCCTGAGGGCAGCCTCCGATTCCAGTTTTATGAGAAAGATAGGAAGAAAGCAGCCTCCTCCACTAGCATCAACTCGTTTTGAAATGCTGCAGTTTAAGAAGGCAGCCAACTGTCCTGAGAGCAGATATCTGCTCTATCCAAAGTACATTTGTCCCTTTCCACAGATGAGGGGTAGAAATACAAAGCCAAGCATGTGATTTCTACCTTTCAAGTAGAAGGTAGTAGGTTTCAGACACATCTTTCTTTTCACAGCAATCATCAAGACAACATGATTTGAAGCCAACCTGTTCCAAAGACAATCCAACAACTCCTGTACAATGCAGTGAAATCTTTTCTGGATGATTTTCTGGGAAGTAACAAAATATCAGACTGCAACTTCCTTTTCCTGATAGTGAGCAAATACCATTTCCTCACATGAGATACTGACTCACTATAAGCAATGGTGTGTCAGGGTAAGAAAAGAAGATACATACAGCACTTCCCAGGCACTTTTTGCTATATGAGAGATTCAGCTTGATCAGTGGTAGAGTATACTAGTTTTATTTGTATGCTTATTCTATGAGAAAACACAAGTTTCCATAGTTGTTTTCATAGCAGAAAGTGAGAAATTCAGTACTGGTAATCATGACAACACAGATCCATGAAAAAGTGCATTTAAGAGAGCTGTCTTTATAAAAGGAAATTTGCCAAGAGCATCAGTCCTTAAGATGACCTTAATTAGGACAGCATTGATCCCCGGGAGGAAAATTATTTTAGGTGGCAGAGTGCATTGAAAATCATGCTGTTTTCAATTCCTTCTGTGCTCAGTCTTTTTCTCTTCTTCTAGTGGAAGAGGCTGCAAGATCTTGACATGCACAGAAAAGGGCAAGAAAATTAATCATGCTGTTGTCAGGGAATCACAAAATCCTGGAAACTAAACTAGTTGCACTCTGGACCAAATAGTTTCTCTCACTGGCATGTTGTTCTCTTGTCCCACTCCTGAAGCACCCTGCAGAATGAAGCAGGATTCTAACATCTGTTATGACAATTGATACTGAATTTTTTGTGACACCCCCAACACTTTTTGTGACACACCCAGCATTTTTCTGCCATCTACACTCTCTGGAATTGAAATCCTGGCTTAAGTAAATGGCAGATTAACTGGAGATACTAAAACCTGGTTTTCAACCCATGGCATAACTACAGATGCAGAAAAGGAAGAACCATGCTCATGTTGAGGAATACACTCAGTGCCAGTAACTCCGTGAGCAGCTGCAGTGCCAGCTCTGAGTTCAGTTCTGGTGCTGAGAGCCCCAAAAAAGAGGCCCTGAACTGGAACCAACCTTTGCACAGAAAAGAGCACGGGGACCTGTGGTGCCAGCCAGGGCACCAGACACTCAGAGACACGACAGGAGCTGAGAACTCTTAGATTTTCTCATTCTTAGACTGGGAGGATACAAAAGCCCATGGATTCCTTTGTTCAGGGTCCCTCCTCAGAGGCACCTGCTCAAGTGCTTATTCTGTTGCTGCAACATGATTAAATCATTTACAGGATACTGATGTCTGAGACTCTGCTATGGGAACCCTGGGGTCAAGCCAGTGAGAAAACCTGGTCTGACTGTGTGAATGTGGGTTGTGTTGCAGTGAAAGGGCTTCAGTCCCAGCTCAGATGGTACGAGAGTGACCAACAGAGTTGCTCCTGGATGGTCAGACAGGGGAGTTTCTGAAACACTCAAATTCTGACAAAGTTTGCTCCATTACTACATTCTGGATTGATGCTTCCCATCGTTAAAGAGGCAGTGATGAGTGCTGCAACCAGCATGCAGTGCTGTTGTAACTTAAAAAGAAAAGACCACACAACCTGAGTTCAACAAAAGAACGGTAAAACCAATTGTGCTAGGGGAATTTCAAATGCTGTCTATTTTTTCTGCTGTCCTTTCAATCATAAATATATTCAGTTTTCTCTGAACCTGGTAGATGGCAAGTCACATCTAATTGGGCCTGAAATTACTTTTTTCTACAATTGATTGAGAGTGCAAACCTGGGAACACAAACTTAAGAGCCAGACTCAAGGCCATTAAAAACTTGGCCCCATGGTGTTAGCTGTTCTGTTGGCTTCCTTTCAGAGTAATTTGAAACCAATCCGTTCTTGAGCAGTACAATGGAGCAATTTTCTATCTGGTTGTCAAAAACAGAACAAGTAAACAGCAGTGTCTAAGAGGGGTGAGAAGTCCTTGTATACTCAATGTCACAGTCTGGGCAAATGGCTTAGCTCAGCCCCAGCAGATTTTAAGAACCAGTGGCATAAAAGCATGCAAGCTTTTGTGTACTGATGGCCAGGGATGAGCAGCACAGATGAACAGAAGCCTCTACAGCATCGTCCAAATGCATATGTGTGTGGCACAGGGCATGCAGTCACCTTCCTTGAACCTTACTGAGAAATGTGTAACTATGGCAATAGGTCCCAGGATATTCCAAAGCTTCATGGTATTGAGACAGGCCCAAAATAATGAGTAGGTCTTTTATTACTTCATTTCAGGAATTAGCATTGTTTGGTTTATCCTCATTTCATCTGGGGCATTTGCAAAATCAAAATGGAACAATAAAAAGGACAACCAGCTAGAAAAAGAGCTGTTTAAAAATGGTCTTGCTCATATTGATTTGAGCGAGTACAACACCTATTTAATTATGAGCGCCTTAATTATTTCCTAAAACATTGTCTAACAACACTGTGCATTGTTAAAAAGTTATTTTTTTCCCTCCAAAGTCCTGCCCTTAGAAAACTGCATTTCGTAGAGTGTGGATCAAAGTCTAGACCTGCACTAGTTTCTAAAGCACTATGACATTCCTCAAAATGACAGGTGTTATATATGCATCACACTATCTTTTCTAACTCTGCTCCTCAAGTATTCAGAAGAATAAGGTCTTTATGGTTCAGACACTTAAAACTGCCTCTGGTATTTGACTCTAATGTAGGGAACCCATTACACCAAGGCATTATTTCAGGCCATCACCTCCCGGTATGTAAAAGCAAATACAACCTTTACCAGCCAGCAAAATAGTTAATACAAACCTATGACAGTAGATACATCTATTGGCAGAAAACATGGACAGAGAAATCCAGCCAGTATTAAACCAGAGGGAGAGACTTTAGAAAAGAATTCTTACTACACCTTTCAAAACCAAATTATATTCCTGAAGTACTCACTTTAACTAGATATAATGGTTTCACTCACAGTGAAATCCATTTTTGTTTTCAAAAAAGAGTGCATTTTCTTTCAGTGATAGAGAAAAACTTTAATACTGGGAGATGGAACAGAAGTTTTCTCCAAAGTTCAGATTATCTTTCCTCATACACACACCAAATGCTAGTTTTGCTCAGATAAGAAAATGAACTGTTTGCTGTTATATTTTACAAGCTACCACTGGACAAATTTCACAATGACTACATATATATATATATACATATATACATATATATATATAACCATTTTGTGCAAAAATATACTGTCTTTATCTTCCTGATGTGTTGTAAAGCAAAAAACACATTGTGAGCAAAGTCAGAGAACAATAAGTACATTCATGTCCTCCATTACATTTAGACTTCATAAATAGTTCACGATATGCAAAAGAGAATTATTTTCCAGTGACAACATACAAGAATTTTTATCTAGTGGACATTTAAATGGCACAAACAACACAAACATTTAGTAATATCAATTTCTATATCATGAAATGAGACAGTTACCAAAGCCAGCAAACAACACTCTTCCAATAAATATATGGGGCATATGAAGTTGTTATTAATGTATTTACTTGTATCCCTTGGGCAAGTCTAAAGCGTTTTGTCTACTCCTGTTTATCAGGCAACTTACAGAAAAGCTAGGAACAATTAGTCCTCAACTGCTGAAGTCATTAGCCTTGTTTGCAAAATGTGTTTTATCTGCTTATAAGGCAGGTGACTGCAGACATTCTGATGGCATTTTATTGCAGGTAGTAAATAGTGGGAATGCAAGGAGAGAGCAAAGCTTACCATTGCTGAAAAACTACAGTGTCTCCTGGAGTGTGGGAATCATAAAGATGATGCACAAAATTATGGGATGCCGGGAAGACCCCCTAAAGAAACAAAAAAAGCCATCTTACACAGCAATATTGCCCAACAATGCTGCAGTCATAATAATTCCTGTGGTAGCTCTGCTCCATTCTTGCAGTGGGAGTTGTTTGTCCTTCCATTCTGACAGAAGAAATGCTCTCTAGCTCTAGGTGGATTAAGAAATATATAGGCTAGGCTGGGTGTCTCCTTACTCCCTGGAGCCAAGCTATGCTGTCTATTCCCTATATCTCCTATACAACTTTTAAGTCCTTGGAATATGTACTCAGACAAGGAAACATCAGAGGTCTTACACTGAAAGTATTTTCCATATGAAGCTAAGTGGTGCTACTACCAAAGGAACCCTTACACGTACATTTGAATAAATGCATTTGATGTATTTTCACAGAATATTTCTTTTAAATAACTGCCTCCCAAGTTCCTTTTCAGAAACTGAAACACAAGTAATGTCCTGAATCCAGGACACAGGTTCATGCATGAAAATGCAACAGTTCCTAAGTAAAAACAGCTGGTACAAAATAGCCAACAGACAGTAAAGACTCCTGCTATAAAGCCTCCTTCATCCAGAGGCTGCAGGATTATTGGTTAGGATGATATCAATTGTTTCCTTTCCAAGGAAGGCAGTTATCCTAAATAAGCAACTGAGAAATTACAAACAGAAGGAAAATAAAGGTAATGCAAATATTTTAAAACAAGAATGTTCTTAAGTATCATGTTCTTGCACATCAGTACCCTCCAAGCCTCAGAGTGCTATCAGCTTTCTGATAAAACCAAGATTCTTCCCTCAGTTAGCACTGCAAAGAGCTCCCAGAGTGGAATTAATTTTGCTGTGTCAAACTGCAGGTTTTTTATTGCTGGTGGTAATGTAAAAGGCACAAAAAGCAGCTCAATTCCTAGATCCCAAGAGCAGTTAGGAGTGCAAGCAACTACAAAAATCATCCTCTGGATTGTAAACTGCACAATTTTGATAAGAAAGTCATTAGCAGTGAATGAAGAGGGCCCTTTACAATGACATTGTTATACAGCTGCTTCAGAAGCAGACTTTAAGATCAAAAAGTACTTCACATCTTCCTGCAGTATAGACAAAATGCCATGTTTCAGGAAATCTGGTACAATTTCCTTCACTCTGAAGCTTCATGATTTCCCTTTTAGTTTCCAGGAGGTATTTCTTTTTTATGGGGCACTGACACTTTATTCCTGTACATATGTCATTTGTGCTTCTGTTCCTTTCTCCTGCTGTAGACTGGCCTCTTTATAAAAAATTTTGTAACTAACTCAGCAAAGAAACCTTATTAATAGCTAGCTAATATAGAATTTTTTTGTTGTAACATTTCCCTCTTTAAATCAAATTAACATCCAAATGAGGCAAAAAAAAAAATCATCTAAAAAATACCCAGTTAGAAGGCAAAATAATGCTAATATGAGTGAAAAGGGCTGGAAAAACAGCAGCAGAAGGAAGAAACATGAGCTCAACAAAATCTTGGCGTCCTTGGAGTATATAATATAGTCTTAGGCTGAGGCAGGTCGGGTGCACCTCCTGTGAGAAAAGTACCCCAAGCAAGAAGCAAAAGAGATTTAACAGTCCAATGTTGTTAGACATGGCACGAAAAAAGACAGTTCTGACTACAGAGGCTGGGTCCTCTAGATGCTAGTTTGATGCCTTGTGAAGGCTGACCTAGAA
>WEZZ01027207.1:74684-87574 GCA_013400585.1 Chloropsis cyanopogon
GACCTCACTTAAAGAATAAAGAAATGAAATGCTTTTGTATGTTATATTTTGGGAGAATGTGATATCATATAAAATGGCCATATTTTCCATTTAAAAGTAGCTTTCTACATAGCATTTTAGATAATATTTAGGATGCATTTAATTGCAGAGCACATGAAAGGACACGTTTCTTTTTTTCATTTTTGTTTCCATATATTAAATTTTTATCATATTGTGTATGCTTGCATATTGAAAAATGCTGAAAATGACAAACCCAAAATTGGCGAAGCAAATCACAAGTGACATAGAATGGCAAAACCATTGGATGGAAATCAAAATACATCTATGTTTTTAAATGTGGCATGATGTGATTATCTTTTGTGTACAAAGTCAGTAATTGAATTAAAATTTGACTTGTCATTTATTGCCTATCAAAACAACCAGACAAAACACAAAATGAGTGAGAAAAGAGAAAGAGAACATTCATCAGGACAATAATTAAACAGCAGAATGAAGACCAAATCTTGCAGAAATCAATGAAATCAAAACAGACAACCACATGTGAAATGCAAACAGAGAAAACAATAATTTTGTAAATTATACATAAACTATCTAGTAAGAGAAGGATTTTAAGGGAACATGCTCCGGTTCCATTTCTTTTTCAGAAGATGTTATGGAAAGCCATTTGCTGAGTTCTCTCTCATATACAGGCAATGTTATGGGAACTACATGCAAAACTAATGATAATCATTCCTGACATATTTGGGCAGAGCACGTGTAAAAACTGTACTTGGCCTAGGCTTCAAACAGAAATAAATTATTGATTGAGTTGCACTTTTGCAAGAAAATAGTCTGAAACAATAAAGCAGAAATTATCAGTGGTTAATATATTCTGGAGAATATATATGTCTGCACTGCAGATTTTATTCAGCCTGTGATAAGTGTTTTTTCAAGCATCTGTAAATCAGCTCTGCATTTTTCCATTTCAAAGCCCTCTATCTTTTTCAGATTTGTTTGAAAGATGCTTTGACAAGGAAAACTATTACTCTTTATGACCCATCGAAATGCCATACATGATTTAAAGTGAAGTCTAAAACGGCCCCAAGTAGAAGCAAAATCTTGCAGTTTGACATGTGGATTCAGGAATTAACTCAATGCCAAGGGAAGACTAAATACCTACATTTTCATCATTACACTTAGTCCATTCATCACAAAACTTAGGGACCTATCAAATTATACCAATTTCTGAACTAAGAAGTGGGAAAAAATTGCTGCTATTTCTGACACCAATGATAAATCGACTGCTTGTACAGAAATGGAAGTGTATGATGTGCCTCAATTTTTCTGTAAGATTTACTATTTTCATTAGATTAACTATGTAAGAAGACAAGTTTTTAAGATCCCTTGAGATTCCGTCAGGAAAATTAGTGACTACATTTATGTAGCTTCTTTGCAAAGTGAATGTGTAAAATTAATCTTCTATCCAGAAAAGTAGATTTCTATCAATAGTCCCACCACACAACAGAAAGACAAGGAAATCTTGCCTTCCGTGTAAACACTTTAAGAAGAGAACACTAATTAATGAGACCCAGAGGAAGATACTTTCATTTTTCTTGCATGTTGAGACACACTGAAAGGTAGGAATATAATGAGATAAGAGTATAAGAGTTAAGAGATCGTATACTAAAAAGAAGAGAAAAGGTGGAAGTAACTCTGATAATCACAAGTTTTAAATATAGTAGAAGAAGAAGGCAGGGCAAATAGAGATTCAACACTGAATAAAGAAATGTTAGAGGTGAGAAACAAGGGATTAAAAAATACAGTAATACTAGGCAAGTGAGCTGAAACAAGTATTCCAACTAATCTGGTTCAGTAATATGTCATATCTTTGAAAGAAATGTTAAGTTTTTCTATACAATGAAAAGATAACAAAATGGAAATGTTACTGATGCCCAACAGCTAGCTAACTATGCAGTGACAGCAAAAACACAAGAGGACTGGAATGGAGGTATATTGATTAGGAAGGAAAGATAAAGGAAACACTGAATGGAGTGCTTCAATTGGAAAAAAGTAGAGCTAGCACATATCAAGATTAACTGATTTGTTTTACCAAACTTTAAGAATATAAGAGACAGTCCATCATAGCAGATCTAGAGGTTTCCTACAGTCATCCGGCAGCAGATATTTCTAACAGTGTCCAAGAAATAAATAACTGCTAGGAACTGGATGGTTACAGAAGACATCAGCCGTACAGACAAATATTGAAGAAACACCTATACCTTTGGTTCATGCTTTCAGCTTGGGTCCAGAGCAACACGATGAATTCATTCAACACTGATCACAGATCTGAACTGTAAAACAGATCCAAGCTTCTGTGACCTTCCCATTTCAGCAGACCACCAGGCTGAGGATCACTTCGCACATTTCACTATGAAAGCCTGAGGCCAGGCAAATTAATTGATTACTTAACCCTAACTAGATAAACACCAGGCAGGAGGAGGAATTATTTCACCTGAGGACACAAACAGGTATAAGCTATAATTTAATTACTATGGGTTTGAAATTATCCATCAGGAAAGGCGGGGACAGCAGATATTTTAGAACAATATTAGCACCCCAACCCCCCCAAATAGGTGCTTTTCATAGGGAAATTATCAGTTTATGATTGTCAGTTATGCAGTTGAGTGGGACTGAGGTGTCTCTCTCTGTAGTCTGTAGGAACCTTTCAAAACTTTGAAATAATCCTTGGAAATATGAAGAGCAGCACCTGATGAGGAAGTAACAGAACATTACCCACTAGCACACCAGACAAGATTTCTGGATACTTTGATGACTCTCACCGAGCAGCACAGGAGGTACCAAAGAACTTTCCCTATCCCTTTGACAGTCATTTGTCAGTCAAGAAAATACTGACATCACAGAATGGAGCTTGTTCAAACTCAGGTATCTTTAGCTAGTGACAATTCTGAGAGGAAATTGAGCTTAGTATCTAAAGATATCAAGTAAATGTCCAAAATACATCAGACTCCAGACCAGCAAAAATAAAAATTCTGTCTTTTAACGTAACACAAACCCATCAGTGACAGTCTTCCTTCATCTAGAAAAAGAACCTGCATAAACTTCACAAAGCTCTCCACAGTTTTTACAGCCTTTCTGTACATACTGTAGATGTAACAGGCTAGTTGGACAGTAACTGTACCTGAAATAAGTGTGTCTCCTTCAGGTCATACAGCTCACTGTAGCATATTTAATCTTTTTTCCTAAGCTAGACAGCAATACATTTTAAAACCTCCTTTACACCCAATGGTGTCTCTTTTTCTATGCAGCACACTGCTTACTTTGAATTCAGTAGGTGATACTCTTTTATTGTCAACATATTAGATATCATTATAACTTAGCACATGAGTGGTTTTATTAGTCTGTCACATCATGACAGATAGGAAAGTTTTGTTAAGGGGAGTCAAAATTTCCTACTGCAAAGTCAATCTCAGGCATTTTATGTGCACCAAATGCCTTCCAAAGGGAGTGTTAACTGAACACAACACAAACCTAAAGTAGACAAACAACCCAGCTTACTGCAGCAAAATGTTTGATACACAGCAAAACGCTAGCTGAAGACTAACTGCCTATTAAAAATGAAATCAAGCTATTAGAAGCCAACAAGCACGGGAAAGGTTCTTTTTGTCATTCAGCTATTATCGCGTTTGATGTCGCATTAAATTGCCCATTGGGCAAAGCACTGAAAAGCTAATATGGGAATGCCTTGTTTATAATGTTCACTTTCATCTGTGAATTAAAAAAGCAATTCATCAATAACAAAACCAGTTTAAATGATGTATGAAGTGAACACAGCATTCTGCAACAACTGCTTCTTCCAGATAAGACCCAAGGATAAACTACATCCACAGGGGGATGAAAACAAGACACCATTGGGTTCCACAGGCAAAAAGCATTTTACTTAGCATGAAGGACTCTTTATCAAGTGCAGTCATTTAGATAAATTATAATCAGACCAAAAGAAGTTCTGATCTGTACTTCACAATTTTCCCATTAGCACTAAGTAAGGCTGTAAAACACTGCAATTTGGAAACAAGTCCCTTAAATGCCATGCAACGTGCACAATTTTCTCCATGAACAATGACATGATTCCCCTAAGATAGGTTTAATAAAGCCAAATGAATCAGTGGTTTCTGTTAGTTATTTATGAAACATTCAGGAACAGCTGCAAGAAATGTACAACTTCCTAAATGGGTTCCGCCTCTAGCAGTTGTGTAGACCAGATGGGAGAGTGACAAGTTCCACTTAATGTGTCACAGCATCAGCTCAGTCATAAAACGGTACTAAACAAATCTCCTTGGAACAGCAGCCACCTGTTTACTATCAATACACCTTCTATTTCTCAAATGGCAACTCTAATTTGTGATGTGTAACCTAAAAGAAGCACCCCCCTTCAACCTCACAAAGCAACCCTCAGCAAATTGGTTTCCTTTGCAAAACGGCAATGCCTCACTCTTTATAGTCAACCTCAGGCAGTTTTAAAGCCTTTTATTTACAAAGCTTGCTCACACATTAGTCAGTGTACCATCTTCCCACTGAGAATTTCCTGGGTTAATTATTCCAGTTTGAGTTTGGTTTGTCTTCAACTTTTACTCAGTAGTTATTAGAAACAGAAATCTGCAGTGCCTTCTGCTTTACCTCAGTGCCAGAGCCCCTGTCTAAAAGGCTCAGATCTGGTTTCTGCCCATAGCCATTATTTTCTGAACAGGAATATATTATGTGGGGTCTGTCACAGCTCACTTAGGAAGAGGTGTGAGGGGTCTCCAGATGTCTATGACAGCTTAGAAATAGTTGTGCTGGTCTAGGGAGAGACACAGAATATCATACTCAGGAGACATAACCTACATACAAACTTCCCAAATGTTTACTTCCATAACATAATGTTTGCTTTATAACAAGTGTTTCTATTTGTCAGGAAGGCTTGTTGCAGTGTCCTGCATAGGGGCACTTCCACGATCCCTTCATTCTAAAACATGGTGGTGTAAAAATGGAGACCTGAATCTATTTAAACTACTTCCTGGCAATTAGAGGTGTCTAGGCTGAGATTTCCACAGCATATGTTTTGATGTTGCTTTGATCCATTGTATGAACATAAACTTCAGGGAGTTCACCTTGCCAAAAGTGTTTGGGAATACACATCTCTGATGCTAACACACAATCCCAAGGAGGACTAGACCCAGAGTGGTCATGCATATTCCAAGGTTCTCTGACAATTAGCAAGCTTTTATTCCTAACAATTTGCAAACAAGTCACCTCTGCAGATGTTTAACTTTCTAAACATATCCAATCCTGCTGATGTTTTGCTTGGATGGCATTCATTTATAAAGCGTCAGATGCTCCCCATGTCAGCATCTGCTCATTCATGTGGTAACTATTCTATTAGGGGATCAGGATTTCAGCCATTTGAAATTAAAACTGGTATGACATTGACAACAGGAGTTGTTGTGATGGATGTCAGCCTGCTTCAAAGGGGGATGTAGCTCTTAAAGGGAAACACCAAAAAACAGAGCTTAAAAGGCCACAAGCCTTGACAGTATTAAAGGACAGGATTAATATTGGTTTAGAGGATTTTTCCAGTATATAATATTTTCCAGGAAATGATGAGGTGAAGAACTCTTTATAGCTTATATCTCCATACAGCCACTGTAACTAGCTTTGAGCTCTGTGTACATGGTGTCTATTCTGCTGCAAAAGCATCTCAGTTAAAGGTTAAAATAAGAAACTCCTGCAGGCCACCACATCATACTTCTGGAGAGGTACATTTGTTTGCTCTCACCTACACTGGCTCTCTTTCTTCAAAAATGCCTAGGACTGTGAATCCTAACTGTTGGGATCTGTTTTTATAGGTTCTAAGATTGCTAAATGGTTTGTCCCTGGACTCCCCTGCTGAACATGAGTTTTTCTCAGGCTTTATGACCATTTCCTAGTCCCTCCCTTAATAATAATAATAGGCTTGCCTTGTTATTGTCAATCATATTTGTATCCCTTCCTTCTCTCTCGAAATTTCTATGAACTCTGTATAATTATTGGACAGTACCTTAGAATCCCTCCTGCCTTGTATCCTTATTAGTTGTTGGTTCTTTCTGTCTTGCCATGTATCTATTTGTTGTATCTCTCATTGGTCTTTGGTAAACTCCACCCTAGGGAACAAAAACCCTGGGCAAGCCGGTCTCAGGGCTCTCGGCTGGGAAGGCTCCGTGGTTCCTGAATAAACTGCGTCTGTCTGCCCTGCCGTGAGCCCTTTCCTTTGAAATCCTGGTCACTGCTGCAGTCTTAGAAAAAAGAGGAGAGCAAGGACCCGAGGGATCCCCTGCCTCGCCCCCGTCCCGTCCCGGGGCCGCCGGGGGGCCGGCAGGGACCGTGTGTCTGTGGGACCTCCAGCTGGGTCCCTGGACGTGACCCCGGGAGCAGCTGGGTCCCCGCACCTAACTGATATTATTACTGCTCACCAGATAAGTGCACAGGTATCCACACTTATAGATTTTCTTAAAATGGCACTGTACTAATAGCCTTAATGTCAGGTTTATTCTTTTTGCAGTGTTTCTGCTTTTCACAGTATTGTATTCACACTATTTTGTAATTGTTTCATAAATTGCTACTTTTTTTTTACTCTTATTAGTATGTGTGAGATGTAGCTGTTTAAAAGAAACAATTTTGTTAGAACTACTTAAAAGTATAAAAGCAAATATTTTTCCACACAACTATGGTGGCACCGATATTTTAAATGAAATAAATTAAATCATGAACATTGAAACAAAATCTGTCATATTAGCCACATATATCAACCAATTTTAAATCTAAATGTTTCATACCCCACGTTCTCCTAAGGAAACAATGATTGCCTCTGATTTTATCTTGTCTCACTTTAGTTCACTTTCCCATGATGCACAGACTTTCCTGGGGCTGAGCAACATCAGGTATCTCCAAATGATGAAACAAATGAAGTCAGGCCTGACATCTACAATTCCTGAAAGGTGCTGATGCTATGGATCTGCTGCAGGGCATGAACTGAGTATCTCCTAAGAGATGCGGTACATATGCACCATGGCTATGCATAATACCAGGTAAATATCCCCAAACACTAAGAGCTATATTTTTTTGTGTAAAAATACTATTTTCTTATTCAAGACGTGAAAATATTCAGCCCTTTTTTGAAAAGAAAAAGAAAATACTTACAGGAGTAATTAAATTTCCTCTGCTGGAAAAACTTTATAATCCCTATGACTACCAACATGAAAATACAATTAAATAAAATATATACAGCGTGAAAAAATAATTACCTATAAAGAAAAAAAATCTGCACCATATGTTTACAAACTCAGGATCACACTACATACAAACCAGAAAATGCAAAATATATTTCTGAACATGTGTATTTTATTCAAGGAATGGATTTTTTTCACTTTAAGCACCTGAAGTCCCTGCTGTGTCCCCAAGAGGCCCAGTCTGTCTTCACCATGGCCTTGCCTTGCCATGGTGGCTGAGGCTGCCCTGGATGTCCCTTTCTACTCCTCAGCTGCCCTATTCCTGCACTGGGAACAGCAGGATGGGCACCAGACTGCAGGGAGCCAGCGGCACTGGCAGCATCCTGCTGATCCACGCTGAAATTGCTTTGTGATCTGTCCCATAACACAAAAAGTGGAAATGTGTTAACTGGAAATTAGAAGCAGGAAATATTACCAGAGGCTCTTTATTTAACTTTTATATCAAGGCTAGCTTACAGCAATGATACAGTTGAGCATCTTTGCTCAATGAATTAAGAAAAAAATGATCAAATGTGAAATAGTCAGCAAAGCTTCAGAGTTGCTCCTAGGGTGCATCCTGCAACCAACGAAATGTCAGACCAGTTTGGAATGAAATTTCCTAAGTGGTTTGCTTAAAACAAGTTATGGTCTAAACATCCAAATTTGATCCAAACAACTTCTCTATTAGAAGCCATGTTTGGATTCGGTCATGTACATGATCCTGCAATAGTTTATTCCCTTTCCTAAAGAAGTTGGGGACTGATAACGCTATCAGGTTGTTGGAGCACAGAGTACAACAGCACCTACTATTCGCTGCTTGCTGAGGGTTGTTGGTCTTTAGCCTGTAAGCTCTGAAGAACATTGGCCATCGTGGAAAAAACAGTGCATAAGATGCTTAAAAATTTTCTATTCAGCATTGCAGCAAGATACCTATGGCACTAGTCTTCCTGAGCCTCAAATGCTGAAGTCTGCTACACGTCCTGGATTTAACTGACTAATCCTGAGCTGCACCAAGTGCAACTTTTCCTATTTTCAGAAATTCCCCTTTCTGTTACCCCTACTCAGTAATTCATCAGACCTAAGGTGTAATTACCCCATAGCTCCACAGGAGCACAAGTTACAAGCATGCCTTAGAAAACTGTCATGTCCTCCAATAAACTTGCTGTATCAAAAAACTTTAAAAACCTATTAACTGGATCTAGTTCCCTGACAGCAAACCCATCTGCTGTCTGATATAAAATTTATTTTAAACAACATTGCAGCTGAGAGTCATGATGCTAGCTGAAGAGTCTCTGTCCGTGCCAAATTCTGCTGTGGTGCCAATCATTTGTTGTGACTGATCTGCTATATATGACAGAATATGGACAAGTAGGCACTTAAAGACAAGAATAAAAGAACTAAAAAAAAGGCACATGGGAAATTCTTTCAAGGACAAGGGACAGCATAAAGGCAGCAATGGAGATGACTTGAAAAACAGAGATAAGAAAAGTTAGAAGATGCAAAACAGGATCCAGCTGCTGACAGGCACTCTGCTTCATTGCACTGAAAAATACTGATTTGCTGTGAAACTGGTAACTGTTACACTGGCAAATCTGGAAACATTTAAATCAGTAAAAGTCCATATTGATAAAGATTTGCAGTTATCTACTATTTACATAACTCCTGGGACAATCTGCCTTCAAAATCTTGAACACAAAGAAGTGTCTACATGGCACTATTGTTAGTAATTTCATATTAATTCACTCTTCTGTATTGATTTAATATTGTAATTATTAATAATTTTCAGTGTATTTGACAAGCAGTCTGCCAATATTGCAGACACAACAAGTTGGGTTTGTATATGGCATTCTCATTATTTTGTCACTAAAAACTGTATGTTAATGAAGTGGACCTGTTGTTTTCATAGAACAAAATTAAAAATTTGTTGTAATTAGTATTCTTTTTTCATGTAAGAATTAGAAAAGATCTTTCTCTTGATGCTTTTTAATTAAATATCATTATAAGTCTCTGCAGCTTCAACACAGAAGCTCATTTTGTAATAACATACAGCTAGACCTCCTTGAAGGTTTCCCTTGTAAAAGAGATGTCCATGTTCTTCTGTTTTATCTTTCACCTTAACTATTAATCAAACCCAAGCTCAATATTTGTTTCTTCCTCTTAAAGAGAAATTCATTAAAAAATTCTCTTTTTCTCTATAAGGTCACTTGCTCTGTCTTTAGCTGGACTGATTCCATACCATACAGAAGTTGTAGTCTAGGTACCTCATATTTCCATTCTCCCCTAGATCAACCATGTTTCCAAAGACAACTTGTAAGGATTCAAACCTGCATACAGAGATGTATATCAGTAGTATGAGCAAATTTATGTTAAGTGGAGACTTCTTATCGTTTTTATTATTATGCATTTAATATGCATATTAAATTTCACTAGGAATATCCCAAAGCATCCTAAACTATATTCCAACTCACCATCTGCTGAAAAATACTTCTGAACTATTTTTTTAGACAGAAGTATAATTTTAATATTTACAACTAAATTTAGAGAAAATAAAGAGCTAATAAAAAATTGTCATGAACTAGCATTCTGGGACAGTTAACAAAGAATGTCAGTGCTAGAAGGATATAATTTTTCTTCTATAATAGAAACTGCATAAAAGTGAATAAGGTAGCTAAGCTCACCCCACAAATTTTTTATAAAGTATTCTGTCTTTGTTACCAGGACAAAATATTTCTCTCACTTTATTTGCTACAGAGTACCTCCCTACAGAGGCTAAGTATATCTCTGTATTAGCTTTGAAACCTTATTTATCAGTCAGACTTCTATTTTGCTAGACATCATCTAGCAAGATTTAAGCATCATTGTACTGAGCAGTAACAGAAAATTTAGGAAGATACAGTCAGTACTGTGAATTTCCCTTTAAGGTTTTTCCTACTGGTGATGAATATTAACATTTGCATCAGTTCATCTCATTAGTCCAAACAATTAACCATTTGCTGACTAGGTTGTTACTGGACTTGTCAGCATACAGAGGCTGTTTCATATCTTATTCCAATTGGCTAACAAAACTTCCTTAACTATTGACACATATTCAATCCAGTCCTGTAGTCTTACCCTTCCAATCAAAGATAATGCACAGTGTTTTGCTCTACTAGTTTTCCTTCTTATTCTCCATTCTGCTAAGACCTATCAGTCTTGGCTTTATAAAGTGACCTATAGCACCCTACATTTATAATATTCTGTTTAGTGTTCTTACACTGTTTATAATATTGTTTAGTGTTTCCATAGAGATGCCAAAGCCATAAAGTTTTATTTTTGCCACAGCTCTGACATGTGTCTGTTGGGGCAGCTCATTTAAAAGTCTGCGTTGGTCCAACTTATAAAATAGACATTTTACTTCAGCAGGTTGCCAGCCACACACTGCAATAATCTGGCATCTATAATTGCTCCCTGAGAGGGCAACCATGCTCCCACTCCCCTGCACAGAAGTAGAAGAGGTCCTGTTCTTGACTGTGAAGGTCTCGGTCTAGACAATCGAGCAGTAGATGCTCAGGGGAGCACACGTACATTGCCAGAATAGCTTCAGTTACAATGGCTGGCCTGAAATTGGTATTATTTGTTGTTTGCTGTGTGTTTTGATATATGGCTTGGCTTCCCATCTAATTAATATCAGTGTAGAACTGGAGCCAACCAGTGGAAGTCCCACCAGACTCTTAGTAAAATGCCTGGTATATGTGAAACCCAAAACTTGTACTATGTTCATTTTTTAAATGGTTAGTCTGACTAATTCTGTAAGATATTTTCTGTATTTTCTCATAGAAAATAGTCAAATGATACAATTTTTATAGCTGCAAAGACATAGGCCTTTGTCAGCCTGTGTCACAGTCCTTATACACAGCAGGCATGAAAAGAGTAAGCATGAGCTTCTTGACAGAACACAGAGATTAATTTATCTTTGCCACCTCCTTAATTTGAGAGAACAATGTTGAAAACCTACTTCATTTACGCCTACACTGTATCAGGCGCATGAACAGAACTTTAGTCTTTTTAAAACTAGAATAACAGATCATTTCATTACTCCTCCAGACACTTAGACACCACTCATAAAGCACACTGCACTACTGAAATTTTCTCCATGTGCCTACAGAATGAATATGTATGCATCTTAATGCCTGGCTTTTATCCTCTTGGAACTACTTTGTTTTCTGTAAATAGGCCACGACCAATGAATCCACCACAGAACTCACTAAAAAAAACTTTCTGAATGTCAAAGCATGTGTGTGAGTCATGCCAGGTTAAACTCAATCCCATCAAGTGACTTCTTAATGACTGGCTAGTGTTAACCCACAGGTGGAAGTAGTGCTGGCAAGACCAAGGTTTCAAAAGTATTCACAAAAGATTATGCAAGTGACAGTTCTCCCTTCAGATCAACATTTGATAGGAACCTGAAATGCATCTCTTATGTCTAATACAGTATTATGATCAGTTTTTTCTTCCCTTTCAACAAATCAGAAAACTGGTTCCTTAGACTAGCTTCCCATATAGCCTCAGAATTTCCTTTCTTTGAAATATTTACTGGGTCTGCAACCTTGTTAGGTTGCAATCTTAAACAAATAGCTGTAGTTCATATACCTGTGTTGGACACAAATGGGGAATATCCTAAAGCTCTTTGCCATTGCAGAGTCATTTTCTCTTGTTCAGCACCATGACCACTTCCAATCACATCATGTGCAGATGCATTTGTGTCCTCAGATGAGGACGTATTCATAGCCACGTCAGTCACCTTCATTGTCACACAAGAATCTCTAAGTCAGTTAATACTACTAGAAAACAGTATGAAAAATATACTTTCCATATCAATTTCAAGGTTCACACAGACGTTCTGACCTTAACTATTTCAAAGGATCGATCAAGCTCTATCCCAGACTTTTTGGCTGCCCTACTATCTCTGCTGTGTTGGAACTTCTGCCTGGCGGGACAACCTGTCCCTCTGCTGTCCTCTCTTTAAATTGTCCTAACCCAGTAACCTCCATTTCCTGGTTGGTCTGCAAGATACAAACTACAATGTGAATTTAAATGTTAAAGATAAGGTTGACAGGAACAGCAAAGTATAAAGTTATCTGAAACAGGCTATTTGCAGAGATTCATTGCTTATGGACTGCAGTAATTAGACATCAATGCCTTAAATGGCTTGCATTTTTTAACATGGAACTCAGGCTTTTTTTTTTGTATTTGTGTTTTATTTTCTACTGCAGTTCTCTAGCTGTCAGGCTGAACTGATAATATTACCCTGGAGACAGACTGCCAAGTTCATTAGCAGAGGGTACAGTGGCAAGCTGCTCTGTAAGAATGCCAAGACTGCCTGCACTCCCAAATTTGAAGCTGCTTCTGTGAATGCACCTCTTGAAAGCTGCTAAATGTTCCTCTTAATTCTCCAGAGATGGTATAAATTATATTTTTCATCTCTTTCTGCATTAAGTAACCAGAGCTCAACTCTCACTTCCTGCTCATTACTCAAATTCTCTCACAAAATGTTGTTGCAGGGAGGATTTATTGGATTTAAAGTGTAGCAGATGAAGCACACTGCTCTGCAACGGTGTCTCCCAGTAATTC
>WEZZ01027208.1:819-19508 GCA_013400585.1 Chloropsis cyanopogon
CACAGTTAAGTACAGAAGGCCTGGCCAGCTACATATCCCACTGTAACAAGGACCAAGTGATACTTCTGTTAGAGAATAAAAACACACCATGTATTTTACCAGTGGTAATAACCACTGGTTATTAAAGAGAGGGCATTACTCCTGTGTGTACTGAGAGGACACCAGCACTGCTTACCTCCCTTTTTAAGTTCTCCGAAGCATTAAGAGCAGATTTTTGCTCATCTGCCCCCTTTTCAGCTGCTGAAACTTTGGACTCAAACTCAGATTTTGTCTTCTTTCCCTTGCCATGTGAAGATGATATGTTCTCTATATGCTGGCCTGCAAGGCTGAAAGTTTAAGGAGTATTAGGATCTATAACACAGCCACATGCAATATTACACACAAACAAGTATGCAGATAAGCAAGCACATGCAAATGTTTGCTGCAAAGCCAGCACAGAAAATAACTCCCTTTTAAGTATTCAGAGTCTCACACAACCTGCTTGGATACTCACCTCTCTGGTGGACTGACAAAAGAGGAAGGCTCACTCTGAGGGTCAGCCTCAAGTGTCCCACCAATATCACAGTCAGGTTCTGACTGCTCAGCTTCATTAGAGCTGACTACAGGGATATCAGCACGGGAATTCTCTATTGCACTGAAGGGAAACAAACAACACGCTTTTTTAGCCTTCTGATAATACAAGGAACCCTGACAATCAACCACAAAGATATGTGAAAGTCTTAATAAACACAGAAAGTCTCACAGAAATAATTAAGAAAAGAAGAATGAAGCATGCTGTACTTCTGGAACTGCATTCTCAGCCATACCCATGAAAGACCAGAATTTCCTTTTCCAGCCTGTTTGTCCCAGAAAGGAACTCAAAACAGGCTTCTCATCTCTCAGAACTCTCATCTAACATCCTACCAAACACTGCAATGGATAATTCTTCCCAGCATCACGACAAGCTAACAGCACCTTCATAGTTACCTGGCTGCTAGCAATTTTCTTTTCCCTTTCAACACAGGAAACAAACGCAAGACTGAGTTCCCTGACTAAAAGCTCCTCATGTTCCTAAGTCAAGAGGCAGCAGTCAGAACAGAACGTGGCTAAAACTAGAGAATATGGGGGGAGAAAAGCAGAACCAGCCAGACTTCCTTTCTACTAATTTATTTCTTCTTTTTTTTGCTGGTGTAATAAAAATCAGGTAGCCCAGCAGACCATTATCCAAGCTGTACCAACAGCCCAAATCAGCTCATCTGCCCACTGCTTCACCTCCTCTCTCCCGGAAAGGTTGAGCACACCTCAGACAAATCCTGAGCCACAGACAGAAAACCTCCCATCTGCTCTTCAGGAATGATGGAACAGATGGGGAGAAGAGGATGGACAAAGAGTAACTTTCAGGTGATAACTTCTGACTGTCCTCTCCTCTCCAGGACAGAGATGACTTTCATGCTGATCCAGGCCACAGCCAGATCTAAGGAAAAGCTTTACTCTGCCTTCTAAATTTCCACATAAGCTTTCTTTAATGGAAGCAGCAAACTAGGTTAATCCAGTATCATGACAGAGTTGCCAAAACACAAACAGCACGTCAGCAACTTAAAAGGGGATCTTTTTGGTTCCCTGACTGCTACAATTATCAACAGAAGCAGCTGCAACCAACCCAGGGAGACAATTTTAGTACCTTTCATATGATAAATTTCCTGTGGTGCAAAATGAAAAGCTCCTAGGTATTCCAAGACTTTTTGCTATGCAGCAAAATCTAACAAACATCATAAATACAAGAATTTATTAGCTATAAACAGAGAGTATTTACCCTGTATGCCCCAAAATACCTCCATCTGAGATGCACAGTGTTTGGCTCTGCATGCAACTCTTTACTGACTAAGTAAGGCAGACCACTACACAAAACTGAAAAGCTCCACATATTCTCCATTTCAGTGGGTAGGTGACAGTATGAATAATTACCAACTGAATAAAATATGGGACAAGAATGAACTTAAAAATTCCTTGCTCTCAGGGTGTACCTGACTGGCTTCAAGTAACTAATTTTGGCAGAAGGTGAGTCTAAAAGCTGTAGTGTTTCCTCTCCTTTGGGTACCTTGATTTGCCTTAATTTTTAAAATGCATTATTAAGCACACTTTGCACAGCAGGTTCCTTACTTCCAGACAGAAAGAACTTAGATTATTTTTCAGTAACTTTTCCTCAGATTAGACTTAAGCAGTAAAGTTACACTCAGTGCTGTTCTAAAAAGGATTCACGCCAAAGTAAAACTCGTTTGGGGTAAAATTCCTTTCAAAATATTTTGACTAAGAGGTTCTGCTGAAATATTAGTCCAGTAACACCTGAGAGAGCTGGATTTTGTTACACTGTCAAGAATCAGCATCTAAACAAGCAAAAAAGTAAAAAATGTCCAAAGATAACAAATGCAACTGTGCCTTTTTAAAGATCTTGTTTAAGTACGGAGCTGGACCACGGCTGGTTTGGATACTAATCTGTTCAGTAAAAGACCACCTATGACTACTGAGAGCTGAAGTGCAGTTTGAAATAATGGATAAACATGCTCCTCTGCGACACCAGGTCTGCCCTTTCCTCCTGTAAATGGCACTGGTGTCACAATAACACTGCCCAGCATGAACTCATCCATCAGGAGCTCCAAACCAAGCTTCTCTGCTCATTCATTTCACAGATCAAGTCTTCGGAGTTCTCCACTCCAGTCTGCCCCAGCTATGACAGCCAGACAATTTCCAACAATAACCAGACACCAAGCTGAATGTTTCAAAGAAAATAACATCCTGTCCCTTTCTAGGACCTGACAACAGTAGAGCTTACAACACATTACAGAAATAAATCAGTGGAGTAGTCAAAAAAAAAAAAAAATCTATAAAAAGAACAGGCTGAAGCTACATTCCAGTTTTGCCTTTTAAAAACTGCAAATTTTGGAAGGCTTCCAATTAAAGACACTGCTGAAGTACCAAAATGTGTTTAAGTGTTAGCCCTGGCAAACTAGGTGAGACCAGCCAGCAAACAAAATTTCAATACCTTTTCTACAGTAAAGAAACAAAATTTAGTAAAGCAGAAAACCCATAACACCAAAAAACCCACAACACCAAAGACAAGTCTACTTCATTTTCAATGTGTTCAATTTTTATCAAACAAAATACTTCATCTTTATCAGCAGTCAGAACAAGATTACTTCCCTTAGCACACATCAAAAAGCCCAACAGCACTTCATGAAAATCCTTGGAAAATGCACACATGAATTTCCATACTGCAGTTCACATTTGATAGCACAACATTCCACAAGAAAAGGGAAACAAAATGAAGTACATGGACTCTAGACAGCTGCCTGCAGCAGAGGCAGCTCTGCAACACACTACTAAGTACTAGAACTAAACTACCTTGAGAATCTTGTATGAGAATTTGCTGTTTTGTGAAAAGTCTCTTATTATCAGAACTTGAGACTCTGTTTTTAAATCCCAAGATAAAATTCTGCAGACTTCTTCCTTAACCGAAAGCAGAGGCCACTGCTGAAGCAGCCTTAATGCTTGTTGACACAGATGTGAAAGCACATTTGTGAAGGGCACAAATCCTAATGGTAAAGCCCTGAGGGCTTTTATAGTACAGGTTATCTAAGCATGTTGGCTTTTTTCAAAGCAGAGGCTTAGAAATCAATCATGGCAATAGTATTCCACCTCAGGCAAGTACACCACTGTTTATCCACACACTGAGGAAATGGTGGCACACTCCATGAGCACTGACACCACAAACTAGCAAAACAATTGTGGGGAGGAATCCCATCTTATCCCTACTGAACATTTTAACAAGAGCACAGCAAGTGATATTCTCTCAAAGACCAAAACAACAAAACTGCAAGAGCTTACTTGGGCTGTGAGACTGGAGGTATCTCTGAGGTAGGTGAACTGGAAGTGTTTTCAGTGCTTGGGACTGTGCTGGAGGAAGCTTCATTTACATCTACTGAAGGTGGACTCACAACTTCAGGCTGGCTTGTTTCACTTATTTCTGTTGTCTGTAAAAACATTCCAGGTGAATACACATTTTTCAACACCTGAGTAAGAAAGGCATTCGCACAATAACATCTACTATGGAGTTCTAACAGTCCAGATTTCTGTCAGAAATTCATTTTTGTTTCTTCCTGGACCTAGGTGGCATTCTGCTACTCTGGGATAGCTGCAATACTCTTCTGTAGTCTGCAATAATCATGTAAAAATATCAATTGGAGCAGGCCTGTACAACAGCTTCCTCAATGATGCATACCTATGGAGACTGCCATAAGAAAAGCAGCTTGAATATTGCAGCAACCAAAAGAAACAGTTCTATTTGCATGTTCCATTACAAGCAAATTTACTGTTTTTATCCTAAACTAAATTTTAGAGAAGGCTTTTCATTTCATCACTCCAATGGAGATCCAAAATTATTTAAAGCCTATTCCATGCTGTAAGTGAACAAAGAGATAAATCACTTTTCACTTTTGAGTGTTAGTAGTCTTGAGTCTTATTTATTCTAGCTCTTCAGTTTTCATAAGCACACTCAAAATAAGGTTTTGTAAATCTGAAAGAGCATGTAACCACTGAAACAGGTCAGATTAACTCCTGCAGCAAAAGGAAATATTATTGTCAATAGCTACATTATTCCAAGTCATCTCGCTAAACATGAATGAGTCAGGAAGTTTTAACAAATTTAAACACCCAAACCATGAAATAAATATTCTGAAGTATGTACTATGTATGACGTCTTGTAGTCAACAAAGCAAAAATATGCAATCAAATAAAAAAATCTTTCACAGTTGGTTTGTAACATTTAACAACAAGCACTGACTTAACAGTATCAATGGCACAGAGCTGAAATACAACCCTTTTCCCATTTTAACAAAGGAAATGAAAGTGATAGACGTCATGAAGGATCAAAGCTAAAATGGACCGCTATAATCACCAAGTCTGATCTACATAAGACCTCAAAGAAAAAAGTCTTTTCATGTTTTATTTATGAATAGACATCCACACCTACAACATCCAATTTTAATTTATCTTGGAAAGCTTTTAGTCAGTACCTACAAATACTAAATTACCCATGATTTATGCACGTGGGAAATGCAAGGTCTGTTAGTTCATACATTTTCTCTTTTACTGGAAACATGAGTCTGACAGCAACCCAGCGTACAGGTGAAATGTGAGAGATGGTTACTATGAACTTTAGATAACCAAAATGAAAGACTGAAATCCAAGAAGCATTTGAAGACTGCATGAAGACAGTGAATGAAACAAAAGCCTTGCCTGGTCAGATTTTGTCAAGTCATTGAGCAGCTCTTCCATAGAGTAACTCCGTGCACCGGAGTCCGCAGGCTCAGGCTCCAGGCTGGGAGCAGCCTCTTCCCCCTGGGACATAGAAGGTAAAACATCAGTCAGTCTGCAGTCACAGGCCTTCCATGCTCAGCCAGAGCAGCTGGGACACACTGAATAACAGCACTTCTTTCACCAGCAAAACATCAAGAAACTAAGCTACATTCATCTTCAGAACCACTGCCCACCCTTGTTTAAAATCTCATCTGCACAAAGACCACAGCAAGTTAAAAGGATTCAGTTACATCTTCCTTGAAAAGACCATTTTAGCATTGCTTTAAATCATTCAGTTTGTTTCCTAAAGAGAGTTCCTCATTCTGCTACGACTTCTCATGTTGACAAACCCTCCCCCCCATCTCCCTACTGCCCAAAAGAGGAGAAAAAGAAAATTCTAAGCTGACTTGCATCAGACAACCATTAGAAAATAACACATGGCACATTTCAGTTGTAGCAGTCTTATCAGCAGAACTACAGTAATTACACAAATCTGCCAGAACCTTTTAAAGCAACTTTTTCTTCTACAACTAAAAATTCACCATCAAGTGCAGTGAATTCACAAAATAAAAAGTATCAACACTTGAGGGAAAAAAAGTTTTAAACCCACCAGACTAAAACTAGCAAGAATTTACACTTGCCCTTCAAATTTTAAGTTATGACTACAAAATATGCAAGCTGTTTTTGAGCAATACTTTAAAACACAGCAAAAAATGTGGTAGAAATTTACACCCATTTTGTTTTCTTAGGGCTATCTAAAACCTTGTGGCCAAATACTGCAAGTGCCAGTGTTCAGACCCAAAATGGGCTGCTGTGCTATACAACACTACATGATATTAATTTGAGAGAATTAAGGCATCCACTAAAGTGCAGGAGCTACAAATCTGAGGTGACAAACCTTAGAGACAACTGGGCAACATTTGCTCCTCTAGAGTATCAGCTCACATCCCAGTCCCTGAGATGAAATAGCATCAATGGCTGAAGAGACAACTGATCTAAGGCAAACTGATCAAGGGCTGCAGAACTGCTCCTCTAGAGCAGGACAGCTCCAGCAGTCTAATCAGGACTAATAGACACTTGCTTAAGATTTCTCATCCACCCAAGAGGTTTTCTATAATGAGTGAAAACAACAGTCTAACATTAGTTTTCGCATCTTTGGGTTTAAATTCAGAAATCTGCTTACCTATGCATCCACATTACCAGAATGAAAGAACATTGCAGAGTAGGAAATCAGATACCTGTAGCTTCCCAGTCTCAAAGCTTACTTAATCTTTCCAGTATTATTGCATCAGACATTAAATTCAAGCAGAACTTCTTTTTAGGCAGCCAGAAGAACAGGAGTGCTATTTGGCTGCACAAGCTGGCAAAAAATAGAGCTACCCTAGTTGGTGCAATGCTTAAGGAACCTACAATATTTAAAGGGATTTTTTTATGGTCAGGCAGCTCTCCACTTGAGTCAGCTACAATGCTCCACACATTTCCAAGTTTATTGTGGCATAGAAAAGCTTTTTTGGAATGGGGACTGTGATTAACACTACTACACATTGCTGCAGGAAATAGGAAAACCAACATATCAATATTACCCATGTTTAGAATAGGACTGTTTCTGTACCTGGTTCAATAAATAAATGAATGAAATTACCATGATTTTCTGACTCAACAGCTTGGAAACTCACTATGCAATGCAAGATGCAGAAACTTGTCATGAGTTAATCAGGGTGGGACAATTATACTCAATTAACCTAAAAAGTGCTGAGTAAAGTAAAAATGCAAGGGACCACAGCTTATTTATTATACCTTTCAGAAACATATTTTAGCCTTCTTAATTTTTATTGAATAGAAGGAATGCAAAGTGAAAAATACTGACTTGAACCCGTTAATCTTAAATCTTCTCTTTAGGATAACAGTCATCTGTACACTGTTTTTAATACAACACAGATGGAACTGGCATAATGTGGCCTAGACTTTCCCAGCCCCCCCCCAAAAAAAACCCCCCCACACGCGCACAAAAAACCTCACCAGTAGTTTTACTATTTGTTCCTTCTCTTGCCCCAAACTATCCACCTGAATTGTTGCATAACTGCAACAAATGAAGCAAAGGAGAATAAAAACTTGGGAAGATACCACGGTTCAAAGAACAACTGAGTAAATGAAACATTCTGGCCAAGAAGATCCTATGAAGAATCTTATTTTACAATTTAATATTTAGTCAGACTACTGAGTAATTAACATGATGTATCCAGCATACCTTTTCCTGGACATTTTCATCCTCACTGGCCAGGGCACAAGCATCACCTGAAGCATATTGCACTGCCGATGAGAGACTGTCTTTACAAAAGACATTCCAAACAGGAAGCCTATTTAAAAAAAAAAAAAACACAAAAAAGCTTCATTTAAAATGAAATTTTAGTATTCCCTGAGCATTGCCTCCCTCGATCTTCTTCAGCTGTTCCCATAAGGCATCTAAAAAATACATGTACATGTTCATGGATATTCATTCACAAATCCATTTGAGGATTCACTAGAAGAGGTTAGCAACAGAAAACACCACAAATTTTCTACTTCCAAAAGAAAAAAGTATCACCAAACCAGATCCTGGAGTGTCACCACATCAAAAAGTGAAAGCTGACACAAATTACCTAAGTTACAGCAAGTCAGGAACAATTTGAATCAACATCCTTTGTCACAAAGCAATGAGATATTTTTAGCAATCATTATTACTATGCAAAAACTTAAGTCACAGACTAAAAAGCAAAATGTCCTTAATCCCCTGTACCTGAGCCTGCCTGAGAAGGTTTCATATAGTCAACATCACCAAGCACATTTAAGAAAATTAGAGAAAATAAGTACACTTAAAAAAAAAAGCCCCATGCAAAACCTCCCATGAGATTTGTTTTGTACTTTTTTTTTCCAACAGCTTTAGTTGTCAGTGGAAATGGATTTATTTCTGCAGAAAAGCAGCCATGGCCTCAACAAACACTTGTACTAGAAGGCATCTTTTCTTTCTTATCATACATGGACCCATCACATCCTAGGGAGAATCTGCAAAGTGAACCATCAGGCTTGGAGGCCCAAGGGTTTTCATTCTGATTTCAACCAAGTCCAGCAGAACATGAAGCAAACTGAGCTTTTACGGAGTCTTCAATATTGCTGGAACACCTGCCACCCACCACTTTAAACACAAACATTTTCCATTCAAGAAATACTGTTTACATAATAATCGGGTCATAGGAATGACCTCCTGTGAGCAAACAGGAGCATCACCCTGCACCCTGAAAAAAGGAGCCACCTTCTCAGAGGAGAGACAGGTCTATAGCACAGAAAAATATGCTTGCAGCAACCTTCTGACAATAGTTTTGAGAAATAAAACAGGCTTGACATTAATCATAAAAGGAAGATTATTAGTAGGTCATTATTCACTTACACAATTGGGATCACTACTGCTTGGAATCTGAATTATCGGCTTTCTTCAACACTTGAGTATCAACTTTATTGGGAAGTCTATGCCGTGAGAGTCCTCCACTAAGAAGGAACCCATGAAACAACAGACCACGGACACATACTAAAACTTCAAGTTTCATGCATATATATATATATAAATGTGTATGTATTCAGTGTCTCTCTCCACAGAAGAGACAGTGCACAAGGAACTTGTGGGATCTGACATATTATCATGGAGATGAGCAAATCAGGTGCTCCACCTCTGTCTCAGCCCCAAAGCACCTCAGTAATTTCTCTTCTCTTTGAGGTGGCATCTTTCCTCTGTACTAAAGGAAAGCCTTCAAGTCAGGCAGAAGCAGCTGCAGTGACTGAAAAATAAAGAACTGAATGTAAGGTATGAAAATAGTAATAACCACATATTGTAGCAGGTATGAAGTCTCACATCTCAGTTGAGAATCAGGCGTAAGCTTCTCGCACATCTTAAATTCCCATCCCATCACGTAGTTACCTGTTTGTATTGAGTTTTCCATCAAACCTCTGTCCTACCCTATGCACAGGAGACTCATTTCAGAGCATGAATGAAATGTTACCACACCTCTACGGCCTTATTACCTAGCACTCACTTGGAAGAATTAGTTATGCAAATACTTTGAGTCACTTATATTTCTGAAAAGGGGTTTCAGTCATTTCATGGTGAAATTCTCATGCTCTTAACTCCAGCACCTCTCTTTAGAGATATAAGTACTCCCTAGTTCTTCATAAAAATACACCAGAAACAAGTATTATAGAACTTCATCCCACCCCTTCATTACACAGGCACACGCGTTTGTTTCCCATTTTGCTTCCACTCTGGGGGGCACCTCGGGTGAGCTGCGCTGAACAGCAGCAACTCCCTGGGGACAGAAAAGGAAATATTTCAATGGCTGTGCATCAGCATTTTAAAACACAAGGTCTACCCTCACAAATGCACGAATAACTGCATTAGCACAAAAAGCACAGAAGGCATATATTTTCATTAATCTGTTGAGAGATTTCATGCAAGAAATCAGGCTTTATATCAGCTCACAAACACAGCTTTTAGAAGAATGCAGTTTGGCAGCTCAGAGTTAAGCTACTCTGACACGATCTGTGTCCAATGTCTTATTTACTTACTTTCCCAAATTCTTCTTGGTCTACTCCCCAACTCCAACATGTCTCAAGTCTCCCAAAAGCCCTCCAAGCTAGGGAGGGGGCTGAGAACTCATTTTATGTGTGTGCATGCACCCACAGGAAAACCTGATCCCTCCTGCAGCAGAGCATGCAGCTCACAGGATGCATCACTCAACTACTGGCAGAGCACTCAGAACACAAACCCATGTGAGACCAGCCAGTTTGGGAAAAGCCAAGTTAAAAACCTTATCAAGACCACCAGCAGCAGTTTTTTCTTCTGACTTCTAACATTTTGCATATTAATTCAACAGGCTTCTTTAGCTGAAAGGATAGAGCCCATAATAAATTGCCAAATGGCACAGCACCTCTCATAACCATTAAAAAAAAGCCAACAAAGATGAGAAACCAAATGTTAATTTAGAGAGAGCAAAATTCCCCTTGAGTTTAACTGACTTGCAGTGTACACCCAGTGGAAGTACAGCAGTTCCAGCACATACTAATCTGCATTCCCCTTTCTTGTGACCCAGGAGTGGGATTTTAATGCTGACTCAGAACCAAGCAGACTTGATGCCCAAATGAGATCAGTCAGGTACGAGGCAGATCTTCAAATGAAGAGATTGCTCCAAACACATCACCCACAGCTGCTGACTTACGCGGATACTCAAGTTTTCAATTGTTCCATTTTTGCAAGCATGACTCAAAACCTGCTATTAAATCTCATCAAGAACAAAGGAACTTAAGCATGACTCTTTGTCCTATCATTAATGCAGTTTAAAAGCTATTTTCTCTAATACACCACGAACTTTCCAGCTTAATGTGCACAAACCCAAAAGCAAAGGGTGCAAGCTCACACAAAGCAGCACGGGTGGGTGGGGGAATCTTTACTTTTCCCAAGGCAGGCTCATACTGTGATTGCCCACTGAAGCAGAAACACTGCTCAGCCCTATCTGGATGGTCCACTACCCTCACTGCTACACAAATTGGCCATGGTCTGCTGATGAATGTTCTGCTTTGGAAAAGGAACACACTGAAATTCAAAAGTGCAGGTGGTTTTGAAATTGCAGTGTAGGTTTCATGTGGAAGACCATCCACTTCTGATTTGGCTGAAACTCTTCAAGTAGTTGTGAAGAAGGCTGCAGAAAACTATCAGAGCTAGTGAAGCTATGGGTAACTGTTCTGACAGGCATAAAAATCAAGTAGAAAACAAACAACTGGTAAGCAAAATATATCATATAATTTACAGCTAAAAAGAAGTCCAAAATATGAACTAAGAGGAGTTTTTCCACAATTTCATCAGAGAGGAACAGCTTAGGCTTTCCTTTCCAAAGACTTCATACAACACTGACACACAGCTTCAGTTCAAGCACATCTGTCCTTGAAATGATTAATTTCGTAAGTTCTCCCAAAGCAAGACCAATTTCTAGACACTGGAGAGTGAAGCAGTTCAGAACAGTTTACATTTGACACCTGCAAGACAGAGGAATTTGAAGCAAAGGGAAAATAAAAGGAATTTATCACCAGTGCACCGATTCCAAGCCCTCGTGCAGGCTCAGGGAAGAGTCTCCCTCCCTCCAGGGTAACCACTGACAGATCTCAGAGGGCTGCGTTACCAACAGGTGCAGATGTACAGTGCCCAGCAGCTAACAGGGACAATGAAGATGTCACTGTCCCTGCCAGGTGACAATTCCCTACTCAAAATATTCACAGACCACTTCAGATAGGCCTGTGCAAGAGGAAGGTTTTGGGCCGGGGTAGAGCCAACAGGGCAGGCCTGTGGGTGGGGAAGAGGCACCTGTTTGATGAAGATCACCTTCTTCACTACAGAGTAACTGACTTTAGATTAATGAGCTTTAAACCTCAAAAGCTGGGAATGGGCAAGGAAAGCAGCAAAGCACCTTTTGCTGTGAACAAGTCCTACAGGTCTGTGATTGCTTTCACCAGCTAATTGACAAAGAGAAAAAAGGCTCTGCAAGAACGAGGAGCTCAGCAGATCCACAACTAAACTCTCCAGTCAGCAGCAACCTGCCCCACAGCCACTGGCAACACAGGAAGATCAGCAAAGGCAGGGAATCCTCCCTCTCTCCCCAGCAACTTCATGGAATCAATCTTTCCCTCCCAACAGTTCAGCCAGGGGAACTTGTATTTAAAAGAGCCTGCAGAACAAAGTAAATGTCACGGAAAATGAAGACCAGGACATTATTTCAACCAGCTACAGGAGGAAAGCCACTTGCAAGACACTGAACTGCTGCAGCACTGCTGCAGAACCTCCCCAGACACAGGAAGAGTTTCTGCATGTGAAGTGGAAATACATCTTGATAAATGCAAAGAAGAACCATTAATCATCTTCAATAAAAGTAAAAAAACCCTAACAAAACAAGGAAAAAACCATCATTCATTTAGAAGCCATTTATTACCACAGAAAAGCAGCATGTGTTGCTAAGATAATTTTGAAAGTTATGATGTACCCTTAAGGGAGAAAAAAGCTGAAAACTAAAACTACAGATCTAGACTAAGCATCACTGGTATCACCTCACTTCCTACCACTAACTTGATTCACATACTCAAAAACAACCAAGCCCAAAACATCTGAAATTGGAGCTTTTTTTGCAAATCCTTTACCAATCTGTGGTATTTTGCAATTAAGTTTTTAATAGCTTGCCCACACTTTGCAAAGAATGTGCTCTCCAAACAGTTATTTCACTTATTCAGCAGAGCAAAACACAGATACCTCTGACCATACTGAATTTCATAGCTGCATACAATGAGATTCCAACCGTTTGTTTAAAATAGGGCTTTCAGCATTTTAAATACCATTAGCATGCAAAGCTTGCAAAAGGAGGTTCCAAGAGCACCAGATACTTTATCAGATTGAACGGATTTACTGCGTCCCCCCTTCAGCCACACAGGAATCTGCACCCTCTGCTCTGATCTGGAGATTGTGGAGACGTTCCAGTAAGTCCTGAGGGGGGGAAGAAAGTCAGCTCTGAGCCAAGGTATGCTCAGTTATCCAACCCAAGAAGACACAGGGGGAACACAATATTTGCTCTTGACTGTCCACTGCTGTCCCAAGTTAAACAACAGAAACCAGCTTCAATCCTTGCTTGCAGTGCTCCCAGGGTTACTCCCATTCTCTCCTGGAAAAGGTTGCTGAGATAACAGCACCTTCACAGGACTCTGTGACCATAACAAACAACCTACATTAAATGCAGGTTCCAGTGTAACACTGAAACAAACACAAACCTCTTCCTCCTCAACAGGAGTATCCAGCTGCCCTATTTGAGGCACTTAAAGCAGGGCAGAAGTCACAACCTCCAAAAGGTGTCCCTCTGGAAGCACCCAAAGGAACAGGCAGCTCCTGGCGTTTCTTGGAAACAGGCTTCTGCAATACTGACGAAAGATTGCAGCTTCTCAAAAGCTCCCTGCATTCTCAAACTCTAGCTATTTTCTCTGATGCAAGAGTTTTGGGAAGAGCACCCATTCCAGAAAAAAAGAAACAAAAAAATCCACACCACAAAATCTGATACAAACCACAAAGACTGTAAGAAAACAGAACAGCCATGCACTGTGAGTAAACTTTAAGGCTTTATAGAGTCTGTAAAGCATCTGACTTACACACTTCCCAAGACTTCCCTCATTGCTTAAATTCATAAGCTTGTCCACACATGCACAGCAACAGCAGTGTCAGAAGCAGCAGCTGCTCTGCACCAAGTCATGCTAAAAACCCACCCTCAGTGCAACACAGCTGAGCAGAGTGCCAAGGAGGGGGATGTTACTGGAAGTTTGGAAACGTGAATTTCAGCCTAGATCATTGTATAGCTACTATCACCTGACTCCCAGACACGTATAATGTATTTTTAATAGGCTTATCTGTAAGGGATTTCAGCGTTATCTTGATTGCCACTTCAAAACCCAGCCAAGCCAAGTTCATTGCCATTCCTTTGTGCACCTGAGCTAATTTTTGAACTGTTGGAACCTTTTACTAATATTCCACTCCAGTTTGTCATTCACATCAACATTTTCATTCACCCAAGCTGTGGGACAAATATGCCTGTTAGACCAGCTCAGTATTTCCACCAAGAATTAAAGAAAGCTTTTAGATGTACAGTTCTAGGCTAACCTGTTCTTGGCTGAAACCTCTCATGCACACCCTCTCCAGGCAGACGGCTGTAGCACCTCCAGAGCGAACTTTAAAATACACTGCATGTCCTCCCCTTGAAAGACGCACAGAACTTCCCAAAAGCTGGATTAGTAACGAAAACTAAAGACAAGAAAAAAACTACTCTGTACAAGATTCACAGTGAGAACATCCAAGTGAAAAAGAACTAATAGCAGGTTAGAGAAGACATTTCAGAAAGAGTTCAAATTAAGTGCTCAAGGGATGCACATTTCACTGCAACAGGCAAGGTCTTCTACACCAGCAAAGCAATCCCATGATGGCTAGAGGCCACTTCAGTACACCATTTGCATAACAAACAAACAAACTTGAAGTTTCTAGGACAAATCTTTTAGGAGACACTGCATGAAAGAAGTTCACTGATTTTCAAATCATTTTAGAAGGTAAAATATTCAATAATTGATTGAGCCAAGCACTTGTTTTGAATAAGACACCAGAGCCCCTGCTTGCATGTACCACCTTCAACGTGAGCAGGCTGCAAGCTGGGCAGATTCAATTTTCATTTTTAGGAGTCCAGGAGTTCCCGTGCAGCTTTTGTCCCAACCTTAACCACAGAGCAGAGAAACTTCCAAACAAGATACTCCATACCTAGGAACATACTTTCCATTCTGAAATCAGATGCCTGGAACAACAGTTCTGATTATATCAGTGCCCAAATAATTTCATTTCTTCCTGCTATAAAATGCACATGCACAGTGTTTATTTTAGTATCAGCCTTCTGAAGAGATTTAAGTACACAAGAGGAGAATCAGCAGATAAAATTCTGAGCCCCATTATAGACAAGTTACTCTTGTAGTCCTATCGAGATCTTGAGAGCACTGATGAAAAAAAAGAGGATTTCAGCGGTAAGAGGCACATTAATGAGGCACACTGGAACACAAACCTCTCACTCCCCAGCTCTACCACTCCCACCTTTCTGCAATTAAGAGAGGAGCTCTAGGTTTGAGCCACAAGTCAATAATGAGGCAAACACACGTTCAATCAGCAGAAGCTCCTCTGTGTGACCCCTAACGTGATTTGCACAGCTCTCACCTGTGCAGCAGCACACAGTGAGCCCGGTGGCGTTATCACAGTGCCGCTCTGGGATTTTCAGGGCTCCTCGTGTGCTCCAGCTTTCAACAAGCACACCTTCAAAACCAGACTGGACTGAAAATGCAAACCCAAACTAGAAGTATCTTCCCTCATTAAAATCCACATGAATCTACACATTAATAGGTATGAATAGAAACCACTCTCCCTTTCCACTGCACTTGATAATCCAGACTTCATTCCTGGCTGTGCCACTGACCCAATCCAACCTTTACAATGTTCAGGGTACACTCTCATGGTGGATTACAGTCAGAGCTCCTAGGCCAGGGGCTTGCCATCAAAACCAGCACACCTTGCTGCTAAATCACTTCTACACAAGGCATTTCCTGATCCAGGATACTCAGAGGAACAACTGAAGGATCCTGAAGTGTGTATGCACTGACCCCCATCCTCCTTTTACTCACAGCTATAAACCCAAGTAGCAGAGTTAATACAAGCCAAGTAGGTCAGGATATGGCAATGAACTTTCTGAAATAGAAAGACAAATTACTGAATCCATGATTTCTTTATTAAGAAAGAAATAAAGCTGCTGGAAGTGCAGCTTATGGCAGGCAAAAGCTGATGTAAGAGTAATTTATCCAGGTTACTCTTCAAACAGCTGTCACAGCTGGTCTCACTTCAGATAGTCCTGGTATCCTACAAGCTGCTAAACCTACTCCACTTACTCAGCTCTGGATATTGGCAAACCACAAAGCACTGCAAGTTTTAAACGTATTTTTCACATTATGATCATGCACACAAAGGGATTAACTGGAGCATTAATAAGATCTCTGAATTCAGGACAACAGCAGTCATTTGTCATGCACAGTGGAAGATCCAAACTACACAGATGCCTATTATTTTTGGAGCACTACATTCCTGAGCCATACCTCCATCAGAAGTATTTCCCTAAAGCCATCCTGCTCTTTTGAAACTTGGAACAATCTCGTTGGCTCAGGGCTGCCAGAGCTGTGGCTGGCCCAGCTTCAGAAAGGCTCGAGTATTGATAACTGACACAAAGAGCATCACACCCCTTTACTGAAAAGGCACTGGCTAACAAATCCCTACTCACACTTCTGCATTTTTGTGCATTTCCTAAAGCACTGTCACATTTTTAATACCCAGCATGACATCTTCCAGTTCAAGTGTCAAATCAATTATTCTTCCCCCCACTTGATTTTTACTAATCAGTACTTCCCCACTGAACCAACTTTCTTAGGTGAGCTTGAAAATGCATCATGAGAGATTTTGAAAATTCCTATTTTAAGCTTCGTTTCAAAGAAAGAAGCTACTCAGAAAGAAAACAAAGCCCAGGTTAAAAAAAAAAAGGGGGGCAAGAAGTCCAAACAGCCCTGAGTGCTCTTTCAGCAGTTGTTTTGTCTCATGGGTTTTTCCCTGACTTTTGGGGTTCCATTTGATCATCTGCTGACCACCAGTTACACCTATAAGGAAAAATTTCTCTCTTACTAGCACAAAGTCCTTTGAAAATTACATCTCAAAACAACTAAACTTAAAACACCAATATTTATAACACAAATCCTTCCATTTGCTCTTTGAAGTGAACAAAGGTGCTGATTTTCTCTAAAGCAAAAAGTTAAATAAATCACAACTTATCAACTTCTATAGTCCACCAACAATGCATGAACCAACAGACTTCAAGACTTTCTAATTACAACTCTGACACGACAACTGAAATTAATCCAGGTCCCAACGCCATCCTGCAGACAGGATTTCAGACTCTCTAATGTGAATTCATATTTGGACAGCAGACTAGGAAACTGGAGTTGCATCCCTCAACATTTAAATCCACTGGCTCCTAACCAAAAGCAGCCAGTGAGAAGGCTGCTTTTTTAAACTCTAAAAAAGAGTTTTGCATTGGGGCACTCCAATGCAAGCGCTGAGATCAGTTAAGACACTGCTTGAAAAAACAATCCCTTTTGAACAGTAACGAAAAGAGCAGCTCCATTTTCCCCCAACCACACCAAAGAAGAACACAGAAGTTGTCAGAGATTTACAGAACAAATACATTACTCCAACAAGGTACCTGAATATGACATTCCTTCATTAATATGGAATTATGCTGAGAAAAGCCTGAACTTTGTCACAAAATCATGTCCTGGTGAAACAGCAGACTAAGAACACACCAACAAAAAAAATATCAACCTGACTATCTATTGAACATTAAGCTAAAAACCCCTTCCACTAACAAATTACCTGGAGGCAGGAAGAGATGATCAGCCCTCGAGGCACTCTAACCAAGAAACAAAAACTGTTTTCCTAATAGGAATCCTAGCTATACAACTAAAACCTGCTGCCAGAACTTCACTGTCCAAGGAGTAAAAGCAAAGCTGTCTAGAGACAGCTCATGAGGCTCACAGCTCACCTGCTCAAACCCACGTGGCCAGGAGGGTTTTTTTGTTTTAAATTTTGCTAAGTGTAAACGCATAAACCGAGTTTTCAAGCACTTTTTAGACTTTTTTGTCTCCAAACCCCAAAAATGTGATGACACGAACCAAAGCTGCTTCAGCACTGTCCAAACACAGAAACACAAGCGTCAGCACCAGATTTGCAACTGATTGTGTAAAATAAAAGGTGCCTGCGCTCCCACTCTTCACCCAGCTGCAAGACAAGCCAGAACTTCAAGATGATTTCTTTGTTTAAGCAGACTATCTGAACAATCTACAGGAACTGTACTGCAGTAATACACCAGAGTGTGGCTGCTCAATTTGCAATATTTGCAGTTTGCTGTTCAAGCTAGCTATCAGTTCTCAAACAGTGACTCACCAAGTTCAAAGAGGGCCAAAGCTTAAGAAGGTTGGAACTTACCATACAGAAATACATTCTACTAATATTTGTATTCTGCTAAATGTCATCTCTTAAAAGAAGTTTGAAAAGAAAGTAAACAGGGGATGCTGGAACAAAGTACAGTTGAGGTAATCACTATAAAAAACACTGTCAAAGGCATAACCAATGTAAAACTAAGAGGGCTCATTTAGTTTAACTTAACACTTCTCCTGACAGACTCAGAAAAAGGGTTTCAAGAATAAGGCACCGTGATCTTCCAGAGGATAGTGCAAGAGCTCAGCCTGGAACTGGAAACGCAGGGATGCCTCCGGTAAAAGCACAGAGAGACGACAACACACTTTGAACCTCGGTGTGTGGGGTCAGCCCTCACCGGACACCGCCGGGTGACTACTGCCACTCCTGGCAGCGGAATGGCCCCCCCGAAAGCTGTCACCTTCCGCAGGGTGTCACCGCACGAGAGCACATCCCGGGCAGCCCGAAAGGAAGCGCCTTACCTTCCCAGGGAGGCCGCGGGGTTCCTCTCGCTGGGAGCATTCAAACCGCACCTGGACGCGCTCCTGTGCCACTGCCCCAGGTGACCCTGCCCGGACTGGGGGGCTGGACTGGGTCATCTCCACAGCTCCCTTCCAACCCTACCGACTCTGTGACTGCCCAGCGCCCCATCCCCACCTCCCGACGCCCGGCTCTCCGCATCCCGCCCAGGGAGCGCCCTCCACCGCGG